>CM062837.1:10461384-10701002 GCA_031772345.1 Himalopsyche anomala | reverse complement strand
TCCGAAATGCAGAAACGTCGGGTAATAAAACGATAAAATGAGACGTTAATTGTTTTTAGCGATGCAGTGTTTCGAATGGCCACAGACGAAGAACAGAGTTCACCACTTCAACCGCCTAAATAAAAACACTCCTAATAAGTAAACTGCCGTAATTTGAATTTTGGCTACTTTGAGTTATGAATGAAGCTTAAACAATTTCATCTTTTCCATCGTCGGAGAAAACTGCGGTTTTATTTGAAATACATTTCACGAGACACCCAAAACTTCAGTATAATTTTAAATACGATGACTAAAAATTGCAAAATAGCACTAACTACAATACCCGGAATAAGTACAAAAGTGTTCCATTGATCGTTTCATATTGTCATGATTATTATTTCCAATTGCAAACAGACAGAAATGACAACGAAAATGAAAAATTGTATTAAATATGAATTATAGCTTTAGCTTCGCAGAAATCATTGGAAAAATACATATTCTTCATACTAAATTCACTTCAAATGCACGCAATTGAGTCCGTTTCAGTTAAAATCGACAATATCAATAATTGATATAATCAAACATTATAAATTAAAGATTTCTATTTTTATAATTCTATTTTGATAAAAATTTTAGTCTTATGTTTAACTACTATGAATTGATGAAGTATATAATTAGTTACATTTTCGTTTATGTTTTATTTTGCATTGTGAACAAGCATACTTGCTTAAAACCTTGGCTCGAAAGAATCTTTTGTTTTCTGAAAAATTAAAATTATTACATACGGCAGTCGACCTAAACAGTAGCGAAAATGCAGCAAGCATCTGATTATATGTCAAGTTCAGCACACTTTGGTGACTTGATGAATAGGGCTATTAAGTGTTTCTACCATCGATTTTACTTCCAGGGGTGTACTTAAATAAAATTGGTCATATTAAATATATGTGTAGAGTCAAATTCGTTTTAATGTTTTTTATAAACAAAAAATCGATTTATTTTAAGATTATTTACCTAGCTTGTAGTGTAAATGTGCTATATTTGTTTTTGCGAAGTAGCACATAAGACGTTATTATTGATTTATATTATGTATGAGTATAATAAATACCCTAAAAAATAATGAATCTCTTTTGTTCTTATTCTACGCTTATTTTATAACAATCAGAACCGGTTTCAACATTTCACCACGAGCATTTTCAACTAAAAAATATATATGCCATATTCCTGGTTCTGATGACAATAAAATAATTGTTCTATTATTTTTCAATATAATGCATTTCTAAGTAGAGACATTGAACACTTAAAAATTGATAATTACTCAATATATCGTTTTTCGATTTACATATAAATATGTAAGTACGAAATATGAAAATTTCACATTCCAAGAACTTCATCCGCCCCTGGAGTATTCACTTGTGTGTATTCATTTATTGACATTTTTTCATCACAGACGCCTTGCATTGCAGGATAGCGAACCTATGGCACGCGAGACGATTTTGCAAAAAAATAAAGTGATAATACAAAAAAATCAAAAAAGTTTTAGAAATAGTGTACAAAAAATTCAAAGCATTTGAAACTTAGTTACAAATATTTAAACATTATATAATGATCATAAATTTCAAGTATTTTCCTAACCTAAAAAAATACATGATGAATCTGGATATTAATGAAAAGCCGGATGTAGGGAAAATAATAGAACAATTTGAAAATGCTTTAGAAGGAACAATATAACAATTTTCGGGAAGGTTTGCTCAGTTTCGACAACTTATAGGAACTAAAAGATCTATTATCCAGTGCAACAGTGACAATTTTTTCATAGACTTATTCCTGTGAATCATTATTCTCTTCAATGAACTGACATTATCAGACATAATCATACATAAATCAGACATAAGAAGTAGACTAACAAACGAAAGTTGTATTTCTTGTATTGTATTAAAAGCTACCAACTGTGAACTCGATATAAAACATTTAGCATCTAGCATCCAACAGCAAAAATCTCAATAATAATAAAGTTTTGAAGGTTTTTTTTAAATTTTAGTCTTTTTTATTTTGCCATTAATAGTCATGTGTCATTAAGTAAATTAGACATTTTTTATTTCCATGGCATGTGTTAAAATATATATTATTATATATTTGAACACATGCCATATTATTAAATTTTTAAAAAAGTGGCACTGAAACTTAAAAAGGTTCGGTACCTCTGACATATTTTTCTTACTCATAAACATACATTTTTATTAAGCTGAGTATATGTTTTGACTTATTTATTACCATTTGTCTGAGAACGAAGAACAAAAATAAGTAGGTACATATATTTTTAACCCTTTGAGGAGTATGGCAAAATATGGTAAATATTTTGGTTTCTAATGCTTATTGCCATTTTCTTGGTTTTAATTAAAATGTCATTGTTTTTTCACATATGGGTAAAAAACATTTTTATCTGTGATTTTTGATGATCGCGTTATTTTTATTATTTGTTGCAAATGAACAAAACAATTTTGTAAAAAGGTTAAAACATATTTGTACTCCTAATCCTAATTTAGTAAAAATAAACTCACTACTCAAAGGGTTTAAATCAAAACGATAAAGCAATATCTGCCGATTATGAAGCAATATTAACAATTTCTTAATTTGATAAGTACTATTGAAAATATTATATATATATTTATGAAGAATTTGTACATGCGGAATCTATGAATATATGTATAATCGCATATTTTTTTAAGAGAACTAACAAACAGTGTCGTAGAAAACATTTCTTAAAATAAACTTTATTACGAGTCTATATAATCATACAGAGATCTTGCTAAGACAGAACAACCGGTAAGCTAATCGTTCTCACTGCACGTTGCTTTATAGATCGGATAGGGGGATGGAATTTTAGATACCGTAAATATTTATGTATGAAAAATATTACTCTTATGTACTGATTTCACATTATTTCAATAACGATTGTAACCGGCTTCGTTCGTTACAGACATTATAAACTGATGAAAATATAAATCAATACTGTAACACAATATAAATAAACTTAAGTGGGAGGGATTGTATCTTTTTGCATAATATATACGTCCAATTCTGATGGAATAGTTTTTCTATAACTTGATTATAGAGTACTAGAATCGCATAATTAATATTTTTTTATAATGTACTTGCAATTCAAACTACTTATTATTGGATTTTAATTAAAAAATATATACATATGTATATGATATACCTACACTTCGACTTGAACTTCCAACCTGTTGGATATTCTTTCATTCCGCAAATGTTTGCAAATTGTTTTGTTTTATTTAGAAATTTAAACATTTTTACTCGTATGTAATGGGTCATAAAGTATGAATGGAGATGTATAGTTCTTTTAAGTGACGTTTTAAACGTTTGAATATCGGGCGTGATGTAGTTAGCAAACATAATTCACTCGATTTTGACTTTAATGAGCTTGATTTATAGCATGAGCTGAACTTTTAATGAGAAAATAAGATTTTTCGCGCTCGTCAGTGGCCGGCCTTAGAATACTATGCGCGGATTTTAAATGTCTTGAGGTTTCGAGAACCTACTGGAAAATTGCGTATTTCATTTTTAAGTATAATATGAATTCCACAAATCTACCCACTTCAGAGAGCAGCGAATTGGATAACGATCGAATCATCCGTATCTCATCTATATGTTTTTAGCCACGCTGAAAAAGAACGATTGACATAAAGCTTGAAACAAAATATTGAGAAACAAATAAGGATCTAACCAAGACATCTTGGAAAAAATGGTAGGGCTAAAATCTTGCTATAATAATTTAAACAGCAGAAGGTTATTTCTGGGGTTATAATTATATTTCTACAACAATTTTGCAGACCACCAAGATGATGACCGCTGGTTTAGCGTTCGACTTTTTTTTTTTATTATTGGCTATACGATTGAAATAATAAAACAGTTTTCTAATATATACGTCAAAGAAGATAAATTTTACATTTAGACACATTTTTATTGAATAAGCTGAAAATTCGTTATAATTTATATTAATTGTGTAAATATATAAATTAAAATACCAACGATATGAAGTAATAAATGAATGAAAATATAGCGCCTTGAATATTTGAATAAAATTAGGATTCCTGATTTAAAAATGGTAGGGCTGAAATCTTGCTATAATAATTTATTCCGTAGAAGGCTATTTCTGGGGTTATAATTATATTTCTACAACAACTTTGCAGACCACCAAGATGGTGACCGCTGGTTTAGCGTTCGACTTATTTTTTTCCATTATTGGCTATACGATTGAAATAATAAAACCGTTTTCAAATACAGCAAAAAAAAAATTGATATATTTTTGACACATTTTTATTGAATAAGCTGAAAATTCGTTGTAATAGAATGGCGACAAAAATATGTAAAATATATAAATTAAAATATCAACGATATGAAGTAATAAATTAATGGATATATTGCGCTTTGAATATTTGAAAAAAATGACGATTACTGATTTAAGCGTATGGATATGTACACAATTTGAATGATATAAAATTTTATTTTTTCTTATTCATTTTAGGACAGATCAACGAATACGTCTTTATTAGACATTTCCTGTTTCCAAGTATAAACAGCCCGCATGAATAAGATGCGAATGAATATGTGATCTAAGCTATGTGACGTCAATATTTACAACAAAAAAAAACACTTTCGCGGCGTGGTTCTTCTACACTTATGCACCAATTAATAATCATATGCGGACCACGCCTTATATCAATGCCAAGTTAAGATATTTAGTAATCTGTCATTCATATTTCTCGGAGACTTCTAAAAACAACGGATGCGTGCCAAAGTAATTCGATGTATATGAAAACAGAGCTCTGCAGTAAATTATACATCGTAAAATATTTCAGAGTCTATAATTGGCACAAACAAAACTATTTTCGGAATGTGTAGGAGCGATTTATTAAAGATCGGGTGAGTAAGCATAGGAATCATTCGAATTTTGACGCGATATTTAATCCATTACTGAGAAAAATGATTGTTATATGTCGTTGCAGATTCTTAAGAACGACAGACAGTAGCTGATGTTTTCATGCAAAATCATGAATTGGGAGAAAGATTTAAAAATAAATATACTGTCAACATTTATTTCGAATGCATTACTGAACGTCAAGTCATTCATATCGACTAGTTATTTTATGTTTTAAAAATATAGTTTTATTTAATATGGTTTTATGTGATTTTGAATTGAAAGAAGTATTTAGAATAACCATTTGTGATACAATATATTGTGGTTTCGCTTTCCTAACATTGCTGTAGTCTCAAAACATGTTAAAATACAGTAAGAATTACAATGTCTGTCGTCGACAAAATCGACACACTTTTAAAGCAATTCTAGATGGACTTATATCATAATAGTGTTTGCAAAATACAGCGGATTTTGAAAGCGCAAGATATACATATATATTTGCAACGGATAACACAACACTGCAATTGCGCATGATGTACGATGCGCAGACGGTGTGTAAGGGCGAATATTGACAAGTGCCATCACCAATATTCCCACGCGGAGAATAAGGCCTGCTAATAGAGGTAACCAAACATATTTTTTACGAGAACTGCCTGTTACTCAATCTCTCTTTTTTAAAGAGAGTAGTGATGGAGGAATAGGATGCTAGAACAGGACAAGTTAACTAATCGCTCTTGCTGCGCCCCATTTTGTTATGATTTGAAGGGTGGAAGAGAATTTTTGAAAATCACAAACACCAATGACTTCGAACAGAAATCTATTTTTTTTTTAAAATAATGTTCGTACTGGGATTTGAATCCGTGAGGTCCAACAACGTTGACCACTGCGCCACGTTATAATATTAATATTTCCTTTATTTTACGTGTGGCGAAACAATAAACTCTTAAACTGTGCCTCCTAACGTCATAAATTATTGTCAGAGACGTTAATGCAGACGTGTTGATATTGTTTTCCCTTCATCATAAATAGTTAAAATCTAGGTTTAGTAAAAGAGGTAAACACGTTATCATTCAGTAACTGATCTAATAACCCTCATGTACTGCATATTGCATGTGACTGTTTCAATTGTCGAAGAATTTTATCGATAAGGCGTGTCACAGTGGTGTGCTGACAGCCCAGCCCTGCTTATCTAAAGCGAGATAAACATATATACCCACGTTACTTACTGCAGGTGAATTAGGGCAACAGAACGCACTGAAAAAAAACCCCACGACAATGTTGCAGCGCAATGGGTCGTAAACGTTGCACTGTGCAAGTAATTAAACGGAAATTGACGCAAATGGTTTACTGTAGCATCTCGAGAACTGGAGCGAAAACCTTGAACGTTTTGCCTGTGCATACTAAGATTTGAATTAAGAAGTTTTACTATATATGCGACATTTGAAAAAAGAGTTGTGACACACAATACGTAAGCGACATTCGCGTACATACGGCAATTGCGTTACGTTCTGCAAACTATTGAATCTGATATTTTCGTTTACACACTTGGCAGATAAGATACTACTATCGAAACATTGTGTTTATTAACCCTTCCTTTACTATGCAAAAAAAGCACAAGCTCATGAGCTGTGTATCCGTTACACATCAGGCAAACAGGAGTGAATCATGACAATTATATGTAGTACTGCTGTAGTAGTGTTATATAATTGTCATGATTCACTCCTGTTTGCCTGATGTGTAACGGATACACAGCTCAGGAGCTTGTGCTTTTTTTGCATAGTAAGGGAAGGGTTAAGAATGTTTTATTTACACTTGTTTATTAACATTAAGTTGACTTACAATGATGTGCGTTTTAGCTAGGGTATCCAATCCCGGGATTTCGAGATTGAGAAAATGAAACAAGAGCTAAAAAAAAAAAAAAGTGTCGCGCTGTTATTTTTGATAAATTCGCAAATTCCTGGGATTTTGGATTCGAAAATTTTGGGAAGACCTAAAAAAATCTCTCGCGCGCTGGTAGGTAATTTTGATAAATCTCAAAATTTATGGATTTTTTAAATCAACATGAAAAATCCCAGTATTTCAAAATCGCCGACCAAAAAAAAAAGACCAAGTATAAATATGGCCGAGTAAATGCAAGTTTAATCATAGTTCTGACGATGGCACACGCCGAAATAACTATAAACTGATTTCAAACATTTTATAGAACCAAACACTTTGCTATTTTTTACCGTACTACAATGGAGTTATACCAAGTAAATGTCAATTCAATAAAAAAAATACTTGATGTTTGGTGACCAAATGTTTTTTTTTTAAATTTTGAATGTTGGTTTTCCATCATCTCGAAACAGGTTATTTGGAGCTGTCTGTCAAATGAACTGGACGATCGATATTGTATGACATCACAACGCTGCAGGCTTGTAGTATCTCCTCTTTAATAAGTATGTACCACCAAATGATCTTAATACATCACATGCTTAAATATTTAATTATTATAAAAATTACTCGCAAATAGAATTGAACGAATTGATCGATACTAAGTTAGTAGTATTTATCTCATACTCTCTAAATGTTATAAACATGCTACTGAGACTTAATGATATAATCTTAAATACGTAATATTATGCATAATATTCCAGTGCCCTTTGGCCGGTTTTAAGGCTTCACTTTCCGTGCGTTTACCCGCCCGGTGCATTGGCCGGAACGGTGACGCCGTATAGCGGCACTTTTCGGCGGTGCAATTCAACAGTGTTTTCCGGCAACAAATAAAACCAACGGCCGAATAAAAAATATATCCCCAGTGTTTTATGAGCTCGTCTTTCGACTTCGTAAAGAAATAACGGTGCTGTCATAGTAGAAGAATATTAATGCACGGCAAAGAGCCGGAGTGAAATTTTTTAACTTGAACAAAGGGATTGTGTTGATTTTATATATTAAGCACTTGAACCTTGATGGGCGGAATAAATTACAATATAACTATGCCTAGATTTATACGGTCGATTGTTTCGTCAAAAAATTAATGTAATTCGTAACAGTTAAAATTGAGAAGATCATTTGTGTTAAATTTGACGATTAGTTAAAAAAATTAATATTCGGCTGAAACATATAGCATATCAATTTACCAGGGCTGTGGAGTCGTGTAAAAAAAGACGACTCCGACTCCGATTTTTTTTTTAATAATTTAATTTTAACTTAAGATATTATATATTGACTGTGGAAAGGAAAATTGACGTAACCCACACATATCAAATTTTACAGGAGGCGCAAAAAACGTATTTTGATGATTTTGGGCCATATGCAAATTATTGAAGTGCACGGAGATTTCTAAACTAGTGTTTAATTGACATAACCTAATATTAAATAAAGAAATTGTCTAGGTTAAACCTTTATTTAAATCTTTTTTCTTGGTTTTAACTTTCATCATCATTTCAATTCATCAAATGATTGACCAAAAAGGATTAGATACTGCTAAAATGGAATCAAATCATTTCACGTGTTAAAAATAACTTAGAGGCAGCAAACGAAAAAGATGACGAAAAAATGAAACGTTTGATTATAGAGACTGCACTGCGTAGAAGTTTCTAGTAAGTATGTATTTTTTACACGCGTTGTGTCTCTAAAAGGTAAGGTAGATATAAAATGAGAAAGTAAAATTATTGTTGAAGACAATCATTACCGAATTCGTCACGCGCTATTGCGGTCGAATAGCCAACGAAACCGAGGAAGATGGACACCGTAAGATGAGGTTGTTTTCCAAAAATAAAATACCAATACCGGAGTAACGAATCGGAAAGTAATCGGTAAACTAATGATACCGAGTAGCGTAAGACGAATTCCTACATCTTGCGAAGTCCGCAAGTAAAAATAAATAAAAGTGAACTGGAGTAAATTATTAAAATAAAATTATTGTATTCTATACACGAGTGGAAAACGTCTACTTTTTTTTGTAAATTAACTTAACACGAATAAGAAAATCGATACAACTTTTACAAAAGCAAAACAAGCTTTTAGATTAAAGTCTGCCACTCTGTGATTTGATCAGTCTCTGTCTGTCGCCGGCGGGTTGACCTGTCTGTCAATTTTGCCGGCACGCAAACATTCCCATGTATTCATCGATCGATCGTTCTAAATAGGGTCTTCAATCATGGGGTTCCGTCCAATTTGGTGTTCCCGAAATCCCAGGATTGTGACAGAACTAATCCCAGGATTTCGGAATTTTAAATCTTGTCACAACGAATTGGCATCATTTTATATTTTATAACATTTTTTTCGTTAGAACGACGACTATTTTTCATTTTATTCCATTTTTACTCATTTTAATTTTATAAATACAAAAACGAAAAGAAAAAATTCTAAATATATTCCTCGGTTTGTTTTAGATAGAAAAAAGTGTCGACCGTTGCTGAAAGATACGAGTGTTAAAACCCGCATACTCTTTCCTCAGATTCGGTAGCCGGGTCAAAAGATCGAATCCCAGAATTTACACCACTTTCATACATTGAAATATTGATTTTCGTATAAAACCACGTATGCATGCTATAAAAATCCTTTCATCTCAAATGCAAATGGATATATAAAATACACTGCGAGCACTATTTTAAAAAACAAAAAGAATCTGATTCTTTTATTAAAATTCCATCAAAAATTCAACAAAAGGAAAAGTTTGGCAGAAAAATAATGTTGGGAAAATCGTAGAACTCTGCTTTTTGCCGCATCTGTTAGACAACAAAAAAAGGATACAAAGTGTTGGAGTGGGAAGTCTATTGTTGCTATACCGAAATGAGTAAAACTTTCTCGAGTAACATCCAACTGTTTCCTTGCTAATGATACCACACACATTTATCAAAGTCGACATTTTCAACGGAGACACAATGTACTTGATACTGTCGTTTTCTACCATTACTCGACGTATATTAAGAAGTGTATTAAATTTTATAATATAACTCATAAATAATGACAACTTGTACTTGGGGGCACTGCAGAAATCGTTACATAATACCATTTATATCATCCCTTATGACACGAGCCGGTTTATTTCTTCCATAAGTGTATCCAAGATTTTCTGCATTACAATATTTGTTCATATAAAATTACCTTCATTTCAATAAAAAAATATATATACAGAACTGTGAACATTGGCTATATTAAGGTTTAAAAACTTGATCGCAATGGACGACTAATATAAAGAAAACACACTATTCCTTTGTACTTATTTTCACTTTTATTTACCAAGATCAGGACCGCCATGAGCGAAACCGATCCTTTCCACCAAGTATTGACAGTGAACACCCTAAAAGTGATGAATGACTAGATTCAAACCAATAAAGTTATCTAAAAGAGCTAATGGAATGGCGAACCGGTAGCTATGACACGTTTTTTTGATGACCCCGGGGAAAATATAGAATTTTAAATAAAATTTGTTTTAATAGATTTGAAAGAGTGCTTCCTGCCTACGAAATATCAGTAAACGTTTTGGTAAATATATATCTGAAATTTATGTAGGATTAAAAGCCATCAACTTTAAACCACGGAATGTTAAAGTGTCATTAGACAAACAACAACCAATACTCCACTAAGTTGTAAATTTAAAAATCATATGGTACCTTCATACAAATATTATTCATCTGACACGCGAAGATTTTTAAAGAATCAGTCTTAATTTTTAACACACTTGAAGAAAAAGGTTAGTCATCCCTGCGCCAGCCGAAAACGTCTAACTTGATTTCCGTCAGATGGGATTAACAAATCTTCGAATTTGGGTGAAAATTGGTCACGATCAGCCCATTCATTTGTATGATGAGCCCAAAGGTTGACACCATATCCAGAAGCATAGTCCAGTGTGAACATATCACACCGTGGAGTACTGTTCATGTCTGAGTTGAATAACGGCACCCGTAGTGAATTATTTATGCACACACGCCACGCCACGAACAATGGGACTCCCTTTAACCCCCCTCCTAGTGCCACAACGCTACGATGGTGACTCTTCAACGGGGACTGGTGTATTCGTCTTGCATATTATTATGAAACAAACACAATTCGATTTAACAAGTAAAGTTTGTATACGTTAACGGAAACAACATTAATTCTTAAATTGAACGAAAAAAAACTTTTCGATTTAACGACTAAAGTCGATTACATTCCATTGAATGTTTTTTAATTCAATAACTTCTCCAACTTTATTTTATATTATTACTAGCTGACCCAACGAACTTCGTACCGCCTCAGAGTCAATAAATGTTGTGTTGGCTGAATTAATTTAGTTTAAATGAATACTCAAAATGAATTAAGTTCAATAAATGTGCAAAATTCAAAATGTAAAGTATTTTAATTACATTGAAATGATGTTATTCACGTGGCACAGTCGATAGATTTAAAGGAATGCAGTGGACCAACGATTTGATTTTGAATTGTGAAGTTGAAATGATTCACATCTTTGTTATTTGCTGCAAGAATTGTTCGTTCACTCAACCAATTGTGATGTTTGTGATTAGCAATGATGTTCGAGAACACTTTGTTGATGAGGTCGTCCTTCGATGAGACGAAATTGCAAAAATTCGGCAGAAACGAAATCAATCCATTCGATTCGTCGACAGGAACACGGCCGTTACAGATAGTCAGCAATTAAAATTGAAAAAATTGAAAATGTATTCTAATTCACACATTATTACACGACAAGTGAAGTAACAAAATTATCAAATTTAATATTATATTACTTAATTTTACTTTAAACAATTTAAGATGACGAAAGGAAAAACCTGGGTCGTAAGTGACAAACTTGAAGGAATTTACAAAACGTGAACGATTTAAATTTAGTTTATATGTTTAACATTATATATTATGTTAAATATAAATATAATATGTCCGTTATCCCACCACCGTCCGTTGTATGTGTGCAACTGCTGATTTCTCTGGTTTATTCCTCGACGCGACAACATAACCAAGCACTGTTGCAATAAAAAAAAATGTTTTGTAAGATACTAAGAGACAAAATCTACAAACAACGTCATCTAAGCAACGCTTATAAATATTAAACATTGATACAATTTTTACTATTAGGTGATTTTGATAAGTGTGCATTTGCAATGGGATCGGAGCACGAGGTGTTACATGGCGGCGAACCGAATTAATTTGAATTGGTATCAAATAACACTACATTATGACGAGCAAAGCAAATGAATTCTGAAAAGCCTTCATGGCACGAATGAGTCCATGCATATGGTACTAAATACGTTTTGTCGAAGCGGAATTCATAAACGGGAAAACATGAAATTAATAACGGAATGTCCTATTCTCAGAACGAATGCACGTAGGAATCGTGACTTCGAATCATTCGACGTAACTTTTTGGTATACGAAGGTATTACAAGATGCTATTAACAGGACAGTTGGCATTCACGGAACCGACAATAATAACCTTATGCCGATCTTCGGATTCTCATAAAAAATGTCAATCCCAAGCTTGAGATAATTGCAAAAAAAATAATATATTAAAACAAAAAATAAAGTATTAAACTTCTGTTGTATTTTGTAATTGAAAGATAAAATGAATGAAGCGAACTGTCAATTTACTGTGGCCGTAGACCGAACTCATTAGTCAACTGAGCCAAATATCAACTATACAACGATTGAAATTTCTTTTGAGGAGCAAATTTTTAAAACTTAAACTATATAAGTAGGTACATTGTTATTAACTTGATGAGGGTGCTCCTAAGCTGGCATTTGCTTAAAAGGTCCCCAATCTGATTGAGGAACGTTCGCTGAGATCGCCCTTTTTAACTCTTAAGTTTTAACACTTTCCCTTGCCCCTTAGGAACCAATTGAAAAACATGTTTTTTGTAGTGTTTACCGTTCATCAAAGGACGGGCGGTAAGTGTTAAGACATGTATTTTTACTTGGTTCTCTAGAGACCAGCAACATATCGGAAGTATTTTTTATCACCGTAAGAAATGTTTAAAGTTTCAATCGCACTGTATGTGATATTTTCTGGAAGAGCCACACTCAAAGAGCATCATGTCGCAGTTTGCGAACCACTGCAGTAGATCAGGGGTTACAAACCTTTTTGGACCCTAGAGCACAATCTAAAATATTGAAAGGGTGGCGAGCACCACATTTTTTAAAAAATCTCAAAACCCAGGAATTTACCAATTTGTCCAAAATGTCACCGTGACTCGTTTTTCTTAAGCTCTTCGAGGAATTTGAAAATCTCAAAACCCTATAACGAATTTACAAATTCGCCCAAATTATTAGCGTGACTCGTTTTTTTTAGCTCTTCCAAGTATTTTGAAATCCAAAATCCTAGGAATTTAATGATTTACCTAAATCAGTTGGCGGGCGCACCGGAATCAGTTAGCGGGCGCCATGGCACGGGGTTGGTACCCCTGCCGTAGACAATAAGACAAATGAATAAACAACAGTTGACCGAAATGTTCACAGCGCAAAAACATTGAGTCGTCTTCGTCTTTGTGTAGCTGCAGAAATATGTACACACAACTAAAAGCGTTAAGTTATTTATAAATTTCTGCCAGTAATAACAGCCAACGAAATTGACTTAGTTCGTATTATGTACTTCTTTAAATATCGAAATAAACAAATGTAATCTGAGTGAGATTGTTTTTCAGACGATAGAGCGTGGTTAAATATATTGATCTGCATTAATAATTTTAAAAACTCAATATTTAAGTAAACGTTTTCTGGCAGAATATCGACGTTATCTAAATTGAGTCCGGCGATGATTACCTCGGAAGCTCTTAATGAGTGTAAAGATGAATACGAACAAAAATATATAACCGTATAATATGACACCTGTGATTGAGCAAAAAAACCCGCTATATATCAGTAATTGTTTCACTATGCGGAACGACATCGTTATAAAATATAGTCGAACCAAATCGGTAACAATTTCTATCCACCTATTGTAGTATAAAGTTCAGTCCATAGTGCGTTGCTATAGTACACTTGCCCCGAGGAAAGGACGTTGACCTTCAGGGGCGTCGTTGTGTGTAGGTATTCTTCGAAGCTCGCGTGTTATACTTGCACGTACTGCCGGCCGGCTGTCATTATCTCGTCTGCGGCGAGTTGACGCTGATGATGGGCGAGTAATAAGCTTGTGTAATCGCTCGTGACCGATTGTCAAGTACTTTAAAATCTTTGCATCGAAACTGCACGGAAGCGAGACATTTAAACACATCGAATCAGTTACATATATTATAATAAAAAATATGAAAGCGAAACATGAAGAGTACAGTCAACCCACGACAAAAGATATTGGAATATGGGTATAAAGAAAAAGAATACTCATTCTACGATATAATGAGTAGAGTCGGGAAACTAGCATTACTTCAAAACAACAGATTTTTTAAAGAAAAACACAATATTTTGTAATAATTTACACTTTTATTTATCAAGATCAGGACCGGTTTCGCTCATGGGGAGCATTATCAATTGATACTATATGCATTAACTAAAAAAAAAGATACCAGTAAGACAAGTCAACCGCCATACCACTATGATCATTTTAATTTGATTCAGCAAACTGTAGGAATATTTACATATTTTCTCCAACATATTTTTTCCCATATTGATAACTTCGAATTAGCGTTTGTACGAAATGTTTGGTAGATAACTATTATTGATTGTGAGTCATCTTTTTTTTTTAAACCATGTCCGCTCCCAATGTGAAGCATATGGACTTCTAATGAAGATTATCTCAACAGAAGTGTTTCTACGAGAACTGCTTGTTATTCAGTTGCTCAACCTCTCTTTTTCCAAAGAGAGTAGGGATAGAAGGATAGGGCTAGGACGGGACTAGTGGTAAGCTAATCGCTCTCGATACGCCCGTTCAAAGGATAGAACGGATGGGAGGGGGGAATTCAAGACATCACATACATCCATGCCTTCGAACAGAAATTCATAAATCGATTGAAAAATCAATTTATAAAACTGTCCGTACCGGGATTTGAACCCGTGCCCTCCGTAACCGAAGCCAACGACGTTGACCACTCGACCACACCGGCGGCATTTAAATTATAATGAATAAATTGTATTTATTTGACGCGATATGTTTTATGAGGGTACAGTTAATTAAGCCTTCGATTTGAATTCGTATCCCTCTCGGAATGCCGATTATTGAAATTACCAATATATATAACAAGGAAGGGAAATATAATGGACACAGTCACAGCCAAAAATAGTTAGCATACGCATACAGCTATTATTAGTAATATACAATATACTTTCGGTCGAAAATGTTTACTAGATAGACAAAAATAATGTAAATAAAACGATTATGAAATATTTACCATACACTTGTTTACATTACATCCTGCATGTCTGGGTACAGCGTAAGCAAATGCAAAATTAAAAATTTAATAAACAATTCACAATCTTTTTCAAGATGGTGTATTTACTAGGGCTTCGGGAATGGAAAACCGTGACTCCGAGACATCGGCATTAAAAATGGTCCGACTCCGTTTCGTATTAAAAAAGAAGTAAAATGTTATAAAAAGAACGAGTGGGATTCGCTCGTTTTTTTAAGATTCTGAGTCTAAAGCCCTGGCATTAAAAAAACAGATTTATTCCAAAGTATTCCAGTTATATCAAAATCGTAAACTAACAATGTATATCAAACGTACAGAAAGAATAAAACGGATCCCAGAAAACGAAACTCTTATCTTACTGTCGAAACGTTATATCTCTTCACATCTACTTAGTTATAAACAATTTAATTGATTATAAATGGTATAATATTATTTGTCGAAATGAATATTCAAAATTTCGTTTATTTCTGGTCATTTAAAATTCATAAAAACATTGTGCAAGTAATTTAACAGTAAATAAATATATATACACTGGATTTGAGTGCCAATTTTCAATAAAGCATTCATTGAATTGACCTTTCGGTTTTTAAAAAAAAAACAGTAATTTTTAACAAACATTCATTTACTAAGCGTCAGTTCAAGTTCATCCGTGCACTTGAACACCTGAAGATGCCGAAAGGCGAAACCCGGGTCGTTAGTAACAAAATCTGTGTTTTTTTTGCTAATTTTGACACTACTTTAATTTGCGCTTTTAAATCTATAATACTGCAAAAAATTTCGTGAATTGGTTTTCATTGTAAACTTCATAGTAAATATCTATTGGATTTTAAAATATAGCAACTGCTTAGGACAAACATATTATCGTGCTGAGGGAATGAAAAAAATATGACACTATTAAATAATAAATTACTGGTGTTTGTTCCCGTTCACTCGGAGCTTCGTTGGAAATACGTGATCGTCAGAATAGAGTGCTATGTTATGTTATGAATTCGAAACGACGTTGGTTCGGGAAGTAAGGCGCGTTGCACAGTCAATAAAGGAACGCTGCACTTCCGTTGATATTTCAATTAATAATGTAAAGAGTGTGGTGTTCAAGAATATGGTATATAGCAGGGGTGGCCAAAGCGTAGACCGCGATCGACTGGTCGAACTATTTAGTCACCCGCCTGTCGATATGTACACACCCATCCCACACGTACATTTCTTATGATCAGTTGGTTGACCGCAGTCTGTATTTTTTATAAGAAAGCCGATCGTAGTGATCCAAAGTTTGGCCACCTCTGTTATATAGTATGTTATTTTTGGACTTAATACGTAAGTAATGAAATATATAAATATATATATTAAAATCAATTTAGGTACGATAGTATAAAATTAAAGTAATTAACTTAATTATTCCATTATTTTTTTTACAAAATGTGACGTGTTTCGCATCTTTGAGAAGTGTCATCAGACAGTACGTCGAAAGGTTTACGAATAAACTAAAAAATGATTATAGTTATTATGTAATAAATTATGAAATAAAGACTTGCATTTTATAAAGATGCATTTATGTTGATCTGACGCAAATAAAATAGAGAGTTAAAGTAAGGGACAATTAATTACCTGCCTTTAAATCAGCATTAATAATAATCACCGGAAAAATATGTTTTTGCTAAATGCAATGATTGAGTTATTTCAGTCAAAGAAATTCATATCGAAGAATTTCACTGGGTTAATTACAAATATCTGTCAGTAGTGTAACGACTAGAGCAGGGATGGGGAACCAGGGACCCGCGGATCACACAGTGACCTGCGTGAGAAATTATCTGACCCGCTTGAACTTTTGAAGAAATGAACTTTTATAAATGATGAAAAACGAGTTTCTGTGACAATCATGGAAAAAGGATACCAAATCGAGGATTTCAAATTCCTCGGTGAGCTAATCCCAATCCCGGGATCCAATATGTGACCCGTGACATGATTTTTAAAAAATTTTAAAATCAAATTTGACCCACTTGCGATAAAGGTTCGCCATCCCTGGACTAGAGCATCCAATCTCGGACCCTTTTTGTGATCCCGGGATTTCGGGATTTATAATTGAGAAAAAAGTCAGAAGTTGGATATTTTAAAATAATTAACAGAAGAAAGTGAAACAGCTTTTTCTTAAGGTCGGATGACTGATCTCAAAAATCTTCGCTCGCAGGCCCATTTTAAAAACCTGGTAATAAGCAGATTTCTCAATTATTAAAAAATGTAAGACCTCTTTTTTGTAACTCCATCCTTTCAAAACGTTACGACTGCCAGTGACTCCAGTGTAAAAAATATTTTTTTACTGAATTTAGCGATTTTTTTATCCTGAATCACAATCCCGGGTTTTAGGGATCTCAAAATTGGATGGGATCCGGAATACTGGAATTGGAGGCCCTAGTGACGATATGTCCCACATTGGGATCGGATATTGTTAAATTAAACATCTTTCTACTAATAATTGATAGATGTAACCAGTCAACTGATTAATCAGTGTAAATGTGTACGTATTTTTGTTGTTGTATTATAAAAATGGGCGGATTGGAACCATTCAATTTATTATACATGTATTCGTGATAAATGACTCATAATGATAACGTAACGCAATACAGTAGGTTACCACCGAATAGAATACATATATACTAAAATTACGGTAAGTTTGTCTATGCAATAATGAAGTGATAAATTATTCACGTCATTTTTGATTTTCACACGTATCACTCAATGTCGAGACAATACCGGGCGTTTTAGTAAACGTATGCAGTTTGTCATAATAAATTAAACTTGCTGTGCATTTAATTGAAGAATGAAAAAAAAACGAATTTATTTACAGTCGGTGGTTTTACCATGGCTGTGGAGTAGAACATTTACAAATTGTGCGATTCAGATTTTTAAAAAAAAGCCATGTAAAGTTTTTGCGTATTTTTTAATATCCACTTCAATTCATATTTTTGTAGCCATGATAAAAATGTATGTCAAATTATTAAAAAAAAAGATTTTCAATGTATCGATTACGGCAGTAAAAAAATTCAACAATGACTTTTTTGATATATTTTTCAAGCAAAACAAACAGTATTTAAAAGATTATTTTTTATTTATTGATTTGGCATTTACTTGGTAGAAATCCATTTTAATAGGGTAAAAATATCAAGGTATTTCAGATCTACAGTTTTTTATATGTTAAAGGTTGATAGCTATTTCGGCTTTCGCCATCGTCAGAACTAATCCGAAAGCCGGAATAGCTATCAACCTATAACATATAAAAAACTGTAGAACTGAAATACCTTGATATTTTTACCCTATTTAACTTTTTCGTTGCCGTAAATAATTAATAGTAATTACCTAGCAGGCCGGCTAAAATTTGCGACTATTAATTTAATTAGTTATTGACGAGATAACTCGTATTTGGCCTGTTGAGCACGAAAAAATTCACGAGATATCTCGTATGTGGCAACCATCGAGTTAAAAGATAACTTTTCCATTTTCTAATGCAGTAAGTATTATGTATATCAAATGCGTTCAATAAGATAATCAGGCCTACTTTTGAACTGTGCATCACTTCATATTATTTGAAATTTAAAATTAAACCTTTATCTATTATTTTAATCTTACTTAACCAATGTAAAGCTGGTTAACGTCAAGGTTATATAACTATTTGACGCAATCAACATATCTGATAATTTTGACACGCATACGTTATATAGGGCGCGTTGCACCAGGTTTTAACATTACAAATTAGTAGGGGGAAATATGAATTCATGTTTGAATTATCATCACAGCTTATATTCCTTTGCCATCCTATATTCTACGAAGCCAAGTTAATTTTGGACAACAAAAGGAGTGCCGTATTGAAATTTTCAAAAATAAATACGTATATTTAACGCTAGCCACTCTCCTGAGGGAATAAACCTAATTTTGCGGAAATTGTTCGTCTTTTGTTAGGCGTATGTTATCTATGTAAATGTACATGTAGTATTTTTATAAATAAGGTCAAAAAATATCATTTTTTGATGTATAGAACTAAAAAGATATCAAATAAATCACAGTTCATGGAATATTTATTTCCGACACTAGATAGGCCAGTTAAAAATTATTCTAACTTCTAGTAATATAACCGAATCATAGTTATAGAGAAAAAGTGTTTTCAACGAGTGCTTAAGTGTGTTGGTAATCGTTAGAATTCCTATACGAAAATAAACTATGGAGGCATGTCTATTACCGCAAGTATTGGGTGTTGTGTTTGTTACTGGTTTCACTTCAAAAGTAAAGCGAGCTCGAAACTTGAAACATGCACGGCCGATCAAAGAGAAATGCTTCAAAAAGAGGTGTAAGTGAACAGAGTCGCTATATAAATAAATTTTGGAATGAAAAGCAAATATTCAAAGTTTTATATCGATACACGTTTTAATTTATTTTCCATTTCCAATAAGCAGTTTATCGGTTAATTTTTTTTTTACAAACTACGTCTTTTGTATGAACACACTTTAGCATATTTCTATATAAAATGTGTCTAACTTTATGTGAAACGAGTATTTCGCTACTATGATAAATGTATCGGAATTGATGATCATCTCTCAATAATTTCACTTGATTTATTTTACAAAATATCTCAACTAAAGAGACATGGTTAACTTTCTATAAAATGATTCGTAAATAACCAACATGGATGCATATTGGTGGACCTACGTTGAAAAGGGTAAAAAACCAAGTATTTAACTAAACAGAAATTGAACTATATATAGTATTTATATATATGTATGTATATAAAAATATCACCGATTACAATATGTCCGCTTTTCTATATGTAACGCACAGCTAGCTCAACAATGCACATGAGCGCGGGTACGATGAGAAAAAAAAATGAATACGTGTGTTGAGCGAATGGTGACCGGTGGCACTGCAACCTGATGAATAATATTACTAATACATTGTTTAAAATTTGTTGGATACTGTGTCATTGCAGTTGACTGGCGAATCACATTTTCTAATATAATAATGAAATACTTTGTTTTCAACAAAGCCATGTATATGTTTAAAATACGAGATAAGCGAAAATTTGCGTATTTTCATTTATTCCTTTCTACAGAGCGCCCCGTTTCTTCCTAACATAGCACGGTACATTACAGGGCAATCAGAGTGAGTGAATTTTTCACTTACTGGGTGGGATACAAAAAAAAATACAATAAAGTGGCAAAGACTCGAGTAGTTTATTACGGGATAAATAATAATGGATGAACTCTTAATGCTATATTAAACGTAAAATAAAACAAGATAGAGTGATTCATTTAAAAGTGGATTATGAAAATCGATTTCGCTGACATAGATTTACTTGGAAAAATCATATCAGTACACTTTAATGCCCATCTCAGTGAAGTTATATTACTTATCAACTGCGGAAAGGAAAAAAGGCGTAAACCACAAAAAAAAAAATATAGAAAACAGAAAAAAACGTTTTTTGATGATTTTGGACCAAAGACAAAAAAAGGAAGTGCACGGAGACTGATAAACTTGTTTGTAATGGATTTTATTTAATATTTTTTAATCCTTTTTTTCTGGTCCTAATTTTCACAGGCTCTTACTTATTCAAACTTAAAAGCTAAATTGAGATTTTGTATTCATTGAGATTATCGAAAAAAGCTATTTTGAAAAAACTGAGAGTTATGTTCTTTTCCTTTCCACAATCGTTATGTTTTACGTATAAGCAATGTACTCATTTTACTTAAATGGCATAACCAAACGCAAAAAACATATTTTCTGTTTTATAGAAGTTAGTATTTTTCCGTAACAAATAATAAAGAGAAAGGTTGACATTACTTCAAGTCAAGCAAGATAATACAGTATAACATGTTAGTAACATATGATGCGATTGCATCATTTATTGCGAATCTTTGTAAGACGGGCGTGTTTATTTCTTTGCGTTAGTATATCCGGGTTCTTCTGCATTAAAATCAGTTTATTATAAATTGGATTATAAATAATTAAATCAATCACATTAAAGATATATAAAAACATTATTGTAATATTTACCCTCAAATGCATAGATGTCTACGAAAAGTACAAACATTTGTTTTAGATTTTTCACAAAATATAAATCGATTTCTTCTTGTGTTATTTTACTCTTCGTATTGTTTTAATAGATGTCTTGTCTACGCGTGCTAAACCATTAAAACCTTCATTCGAACAGAGCAAACTGGATATTTGGCGGCCATTGATTTTCGACCATTTTTCAATACAATTTTCACAATAAAAATAACATGTTTCATCATAATAGATAGCATTAAATAGTTTAATTTTGTATTCTAATTGTTGCGGTTTTATATACTGTATGAAAATCATGTTTTATGCCGTAATGCCTAGGTGCTTTTCAAGAAAGTGTTTTTGGATAAAAATATATAAAAAAAACTATCTTTTTAAAATTATTTTAACAATGCATTTAAGGGTTTAATTTCTTTGCGAGCTGTGGCTGTGACTTATGACGTCGAAAAAAATCGGTTAAGGGGTGAAAGCTTCAAAAGGATTGAGAAACGTTAGTACAGGAAAACATTTTTTTCGTTTTCTTTTAATATTATATTATATTTTGATGGTATACCGTCGTGAAAACAAACCCGTGTTGCTCGAAAGCTGGTATTAGGCTGGCAGAAAAACCATTTAGCGTAACTTAATATTATTCGATCTATATCCACTCTTGGTTTATAAGCCGCTAAGTGCCATAAGCACTTTAGCCAATTAGAAATATAATACGCAGGATTTATATTGTGTTTTGCGGTGTGTCTTTTGTACACTGCACAAGGTAAGACCAATACCAATACAGATAATATAAAAACTGATATTACTTCTAAATTTATTTTAAAGTTCAAATTATTCCAAACAAACTCTATACGGTTCTCAACTTAACAAGGTAAACTAATGTACGGAATAATGTTTCAAAGTAAAAAATTCAATTGTCGAATTGTTTTTACTACGGACAATGTCTTCAGTAATTAATTCACAATAAGTTAAAGATATTAATTATTACAACGAGATTATTTTTTTAAACTTGATTTAATTAATATTTATTCTTGTGTGACTAACTAACTCTTGTTATTTGAGTACAGCAATAAAACTTATATACATATATCGACCTATAATCGGCAGAAAAGCGTAATTCATAAATTTTATAAAAGTTTTTTTTAACTTCTTGTAATAAGTTTAAAAAAAGAATTCTTCAAATGCGGTTAGTAATAATGTAATATTCCAATTATAGTTTATTTTTATATTGACTGTGGAAAGAAAAAAGGTCAGCAAATCTTCTCTTTGACTTGATTATGATACAATCTTGGAAGAGGCCTAGGCATCTAGGATTGTCCCTTTCGTCACAAATCATCGGAATATATTATAATAAACTCCCCAAAATACTATATGCATTTTTTTTAAATAATTGTTTTTAACCACTTGAATACCAAGCGGACACAGGTATCCGGAACATATGAAAGCGAACATGGATGTCAAAGACATTTAAAAAATCAAATACTTGGTATTCTAATAGAATATAAGCAATATTTTGATGAATATGTGTAGTGCTATCTATACTTAGTCAATGTAAGTTATAAAAATATCGAATTCGAGTGTATATTAGGCAAAATTATTTTTCTCAAAAACAAGCAGTATCTCTGGGACATACTAATGATTTATTTGCGCGGTATTCACACGGTTAACCGGTCATTTATATTATAAACTCAATTGAGTAAAGTTTTCCAATCCTGCATCCAAATCTTTTTTTACAAAAATACATCGCCTACCGTCTATTCGAATTCGAGTGGTTTTAGTACAGGCATCACAAAACATGGTTTCAATTTAATCTACATACAATAGCAACGCTCAATAAAACATTATGCCCAAATAAAATCGTTACATATACACAGCCTCAAGCGGAGAAACTTTACCGCAAAAAATAAATACGAACCAAAAAAAAACGTACATGGTGAATTTGGCAAACAAACGCTGTCGTTTGTGGTATACGATTTATCTCCGTAAACTGTTGGCCAGATACCAAAGGGAGTAAGTCAAAGATACAACGCTGACTTGCGTCGTTTTGGTACTGAATCTTACACATCGCGCACACACATTTAAATACTGAATCTAAAGAGATAAAAAAAAATAGTTATTTTAAGCTCAATATTGCCACAGCAACAAACTAAAAAAAAACATATTTATACTTAAAATTTTGAAGACTTTCATTCTTCTTTAATATCCCCAGTTATAGTTGTATTTGTCCTGAATGTGAATAGACTTTATTGTATGTATAATAGAGCCTTGATTATACGGAATAATTGGGGAGGAATGTAGACCTTTTAGAATGAAGACTTTGTTTGGAGAAAACAATCAAGAAAACCCCTCACAAATACTGACAGTGAAATAACAGTAAAATAAAAAAAGCCAAATTCCTATTGCGAAAGTAAACATGAAGGTTTCTTTCGACTGTCCAGAGTGACACCGAATTTCAATATTGGTTGATATTGAATTTCAATATTAAAAGACGCGCTGGTAGACTAAAATTAACGTTTACACACTGTTACTGAGAGTGAGATATTATTTACAGAGTATGAACAATCAAATATGAATATGTCCACCTCTCTTCGCGATATGCTTTCTCGCTAATGTAAATTCGATTTTAGGAGATTTTTGATTGGTTCCAAATTTCATTTCTTGGACAACACCGCTACAAACCAAAAACATATGGTTTGTGAGTGCCAAACCAACTGCCTGGTGAGTTTTTATGATAATGTAAGACTGTCATATATCTAGCTTGTACTATTAGTTGGACATACGAATTATTGCTGTTTTTCAATCTCGAATAATAATAAAATATCTGAAGCAACACTGCCATAATTAAAATATGGTCACGTTCATTTTATTAAAATAACAGTGTTTACGCAAAAAAAGCAGTACAATTTTAATTTATGTTTTGACAATGAAATTGAATTTTGTAAATTTCAAATGCGCTTTACTCAGAAGATGACATTTGGGATGGTTTCGGTGTTGCTCTAAGGGTGTGTTATGTATTATATTAATTGTATACATGTTCAATGTCGTGATATGAAAACATATTGATTTAAGGAAATTGCACAAGCGACCCATATTACAAACAATAGTTTTCCAAGTTTGTCAAATAAATATTAAATTTGAAAAATATTTTTTTTGTTGTTTTACTTTGCTAGGAATCGAGCTTGATAAATTGTAACCGCAATGCTTTCCATTAGGCTACAGATATCGAAAATATTGCAAAAGTTGACATAGTTTCTAAAAAACTTGTGGAACAACTAAATCAAGTCGCTTTCGTGTGTAATAAAGTATAATTTCTGCAATGTTATGTCATAATTCAACACATACACAATGTTTAATACATATAACAAAATACAACAAAAAAAAACACACACAATCGCACAATTTAAATTGTAAAGACCGGCCGCTTGATAAGGTGACGTCAAATATAATTTTAATGTGTATAAATAGCTGCGAGAGATAAGATTGTCACAGGGTACAATGCGAACATTACTTCGACTGTGGGATAATCAACTGTTACTCTAGCAGGTAATTTAAAAGCGATTAAGGCATTTGTACCCAAGAGCACTTGTCGAAATAATAAATCTCGGCACGGTGTGAGATTTTCCGCCTGGCTTCCCTCCGGAATGGCAGCCGTGAAAATTGAATGACTGCTGATGTGATTTATAGCTGTATCATACACGAACAGTCTCGAGAGCAATTTTCTAGTCTAATTAACCTGAAGAAAGAAACGAAATATAAATATCTCATCGTTTCATTTAAATTCAAATGAATTAATTTGGTTAAAAAAAAACACTGAAATACTTCTACGAAGATAACAATGTTTAGACACGGACAGCGTTGTGAAAAATGGTAAAGAACTTTGAATTTGTCTCTGCTCTACCATACGTTATCATTCCAAAAACCAAGAAGATTAACAGTGGTGGCATTGTTTTTAATTTTGTGACGTGTACTATAATAGAGACAGGCACCTTCCTCACTGTATTACGTTTAAAAATGATAAATATATTATACCATGTACTATTTATCAACAACGGTTGTTCTGAGTAAATTTGTCTAAATAATGATATACTGTATTATTGCAAAACATATGTTTTAACGGTATATGAAAATTACTTACCGAGGCTGATTTTAACATTTTTTTTTTTCAAATAGTTAGCTATAACACTTCGTTTATTTTCTGACGAGTTGGACTAAAAGATCTGGAGTATTGGTAATGCTGTGTTTGGGCCAGTCATTTATCCGATGGAAACCAAACTTGCAAGGGAATTATACCTCAGACTATAAAATATTATAATAAAATTGCATCTTTCTATCTGGTAAATTTAAAAAATATTAACACCCTCGTATTTTTTACTAAACACAGTTTTTTTCGTAGCAACATAAATTGCTAATATTATGGAAACACTAACCTATAAAGAGTAGCCGTTTAAGTGAAGGTGGCAGAAGAATTAGAAAAAAAAACAGTTTTAAGATGTCCTCAATATAAAGCTCCTTATCTTTTAAACGTTCTGGAAGATTTGCTAATCATACCCACCGCATTTTAGAGGGCACGAAAAAACCTTAATTTCGCTACAGCGTTGCCAAAACGGCTAATTTTCCAATCCAAATCATTTTCCGAGTGAGGTACCAGAACCTTCTCGTGATTTTTACTGAACGATCGTGTTAAAAAAATATTTGTAATTATCACCATTGTAAATTACAAATTACCGACAGAAAGGAGTTTAATTTGATGCGAAATTATTTCGGCTACTTTTTTATTAAAATTATTTATACACGCGATATTTTTTTTTCAGAATTGCTGACAACATATCACTTTACCGGTAGACAAATATAATAAGACACTGATCATATTAAACTGTGACCTATAATGTTTTACTGCTAATGAAGTCGGGGCCCGCACCGAGGTTGGAAGGCACTGGACTAGGTGCACCAATAGCGTCGACCGGTTGATTGGTAGGACGGCGTTTGGAACAACGCGGCCGGCGGCCTTGTAACGATTCCGCGGATGACACAATAAACTAGTGGACAACGACCGGCAGACGTCGTTAACGTAATATGCTCAGTTTTATAAACGTATATATATTTACAGACCACTGCCTGAAGCCGCGCCCAAATCCGAGTAAAAATACCCTTTTAATTAATATAACGTAAATTATATTACGTTTGTGTTATATCGAAGTAAATCTTTTTTTAATCGCGGAAGAAAAAAGTTTCTGATTTTATGAAGATGATTGTTAAACAACTTTAATGGTTTATAACTTGTTTTATTAACCCTTCAGGAACGTTTTCCTAAATAATATTTTGAATAGCGGATTATACATAGCCGATGAATGGCAGAATGAACTATCAGATAACCAAATACATGAAAATAAAAAAAATGTTTTTTGTTTTGAAAAACATTTTTGGTTCATCCATCATTCCATCGGTAAAGGCGGAAACATACTGCCGACACCCGATGCCACGTAAGCGCGTTTGATGAGATCATAGTTACGTACAGGAGAACCTCGACTTTCGCACAATTCGCTATTTCGCACATTATTGAAGATTTTTTTTTTTTTTTATAATGCAAAAATGTTTTGTTTCCGTACAGTAATTTCCCTGTCTTACAACGAAACGCATATGAGCTAAGTTAGTACTATCAAAAGTGTTACGTACTGTTCGCACATATGCATTGACACACGAGCGCGAGCGGGTCCGAATGCATCCGAATGCATCCGAACGCATCCGAACACTCCCGCCTAATTTTGACAGGTTTAGTCTTGCGTCAGTGCACGTACAGGTGCATTGTTCCGCGAGCTTTGTCACAAATATTTCGTACCCACTTTAACATGAATGGGAAACGAAAAAACAGTGAAGTAGATATGGCAAAAAACAAATTAAGAACCCATAAACTTCATACAATCGAAACGAAGATGGCTATAATAAAACGATCTGAAAATGGAGAGTATTATGCTTCAATTGGTCATTCGTATGATATGAACAGGTCTACGATATGTTCAATATTAAAAAATAAAGATAAAATCAAGGAATATCTAAAATCTTGTGGAAATGTATTATCAAAAGTTCTTTCCAAAAGGCACGGCATAGTGTTGGATGAAATGGAGAAATCTTTGTCGTATTGGACTAGTGACCAAAATCAAAAAGACGTTCCTCTGAGTACTTCGATGATTCAAGCTAAAGCTCTTAGTTTGCATAAGGATTGGAAGGCTAGACTAAAAGATGATTCTCACACGGTGTTTCATGCAAGTAACGGCTGGTTTTCAAATTTTAAAACAAGGTATTCTTTACACAATGTTAAATTCACTGGAGAATCAGCTGATGCGGATAAAGATGCTGCAAAAGACTTTATTTCCTCATTGTCTAAAATTATTGAAGATGGAGAATATACCTCTGGTCAAATATTCAATGTAGATGAGACTGGTTTATTTTGGAAGAAGATGCCTAATCGTACATTCTTATCAAAGGACGAATCAGTTGCACCTGGTCATAAACCTTCTAAAAACCGATTGACATTGCTTCTTGGTGGAAATTTAGCTGGTGATTTAAAATTGAAGCCAATGTTAGTTTATCAAGCAGAAAATCCTAGAGCATTGAAATGGAAAGATAAAAAATTGCTTCCAGTCATTTGGAAATCCAATAAAAAAGCCTAGGCTACAGCTTTATTATCATTTCGAGACATTTTTGAATATTATGGAAGAATGTGATCCTAATGGAGAACGCATATCTCAAGTGCGTAGGGCGATCCATAAGAGTACGGCATGTTACAGAACTCTCTACGAAGAAAAAAAAAGTAGTAAAACACAACTAACGCTTGACAAATTCATTAAGAAAATATAATTTTTATTTAGTATGTACTTAGTAATTTTTAATAAATAAAAAAAATTAGAGTACAATTTTTGGTGTTTTTTTTTACTTTCCTCGGCTTTCGAACATTTCGACTTTCGCACAAAGTCCAGGAACCAATTAGGTGCGAAAGTCGAGGTTATCCTGTATTTGCCATTGTATGGTACAGGAACGCACTGCAAACATCCAACGCGACGTGTACGAAGTGTGCACGGCCTCCATTGGATGAGACCGCGTCGTGTGGCGTGGCGTCTTTGCAGTATGTTTCCACCTTAACGCTTTCCATTGGATGAAAACGATGACACGCTAAATAAAACCGGGCAGTATAAAAAAAAATTGTAACCAATACTATAAATTGTTTTTTTTTATATATATATAAATATTTATTGTCTCCAAAAACACAAAAAAAAGATTGCTGAGCAAAATTATGATCACAATAATAACTCGTTGAGGTATTATATTCTTACCGAAAATAACTCAGCATCACAAAAGAAGGAACTAAACGAAATTGACATTTCAAAATGGGTTTACGGACGTATTCAAATGTCAGCCGTGTTTGAAAGGGGTATTAAGTTGGCCATATTGACTTTTTGATAAGGTGAAATCTATATTAAACGAAATGAAACCAAAATGTATGGAACTCTGAATGATAATCGTTGTCACCTAGATAAGGAAACAAAATTATTTTATTTTTATGCAAGATAATGGAAAAAGTTATGAAATGCAATTGATTGGGAAATATTCACCTTTGATGTGTCTTTAATCAATACACTTCAATTGGTCATAGTAATCCAAAGAGCACCACTCACCTGAAACAAATAAAAAATAAATTATCAGAACAAATTCAAATACATAAACGCTTCAAAAAAAATGTTAACGCTCTCACTTCTAAATTTTCATTTTTAAACCATGTCCACTCCCAATGTGAAGCATATGGACTCACAGTGGAGTTAATGTCAACAGAACTGTTTTTACAAAAACTGCTTGGTTCTCAGTTGCTCCACCTCGTTTTTTTCAAAGAGAGTAGGGATAAAAGGATAGCGCTAGGAAATGACTAGTAGTTAGCAAATCGCTCTCAGTACGCCACGTTTTTAGGATAGGGTGGGTGGGAGAAGTGAATAAAAGACATCACATATATCCATGACTTCAAACAGGAATTCATAAATCGATTGAAAAATAAGTAATCATTAAAGTTTATTGAAATGATTCAATTTATACGGTAAAAAAAAGCGCTATAGGTAGTTTCTCTAGTGCAGTGCTTCCCAACCTGTTTCATGCCACGGACCCCTAAATATGAAAACAATAATCTGCGGACCCCCGATTTTTTTTTAATTTCACATGTTCATATTTAATCACAAAGAATATTGAAAGAATGAAAAAATGGACGAAAGTATTAAGGTAGTAGTTTTGTGCGCAATTGACTTTAAAATTCAACCGTAAGTTAAAGAATAACGTCGTCAATAATAAGAGAAATTATGTGTTTTTCTTCAATTCCTGACGAATTGTTCTTGTGGATGAAAAGGACAGTATAAGCCAGCGCATTTACTAAGTATCGTAGAGCAAAAATCACAATGAATTTAATTGTCCAAAACAACCGAAAAATGTACGATAAATTATGCAAATTTGCAACTGACGAACGCTCAGCAATGTACATAATCGTACTATAAGCAAAATTTGAAAGTACAACACATAATAGAATGTTATGCAATTCTAGACAAATGATACGGTTGGTAACATCGGGGCGTATCGAAATGCAAATAAGGAAGACCGCCAATTCAAGTTTACGCTGCCTACGACTTCTTTTGCAAAGCGGATACAAAAATACACACAATCAAGATATAAATATTATCTATCTCTATTATCATATAGACATAGCCAACAAATCTGAACCAAGTAACATAAAAGACTTGTACATTTGTTTTAACAATATGGCTACTGCAAGATTAAACCAAGTGCATGGATTCATGGGTCTAATGACTCTGGATTTACAGCAGCTCCACTACTCCACTATGCACAAAAATCATCTCATAGGTAGACCATCAGTGCTTTGGTTAACACAGGTTGGCGAATTAACATAATAACTTTCTTTATACTTAAAAAAATAAAGGACAGAATTCGATGAGTTTTAATTTAAAGTATTTCGGATCCTTCCCTCTTCCACTCAGATTATGTATGCCCCCCCCCCCCCATCTGCGAAAATATCTCTTGGCGAAAGAGAAGTTATAAAAAACAATAAGTGTCGCGGGAGCTGTGATAGTAACTTATCTGCAGGGGTAAAAAGCAAATGTGTCAATTACTTTGTTATCATAAGTTCAATGCAAGTGTTTTTGATTATTCTAAAAACTACAGTTGAATATGAAATCAAATCTAACTATTCTCCGTAAGCATGACGACAAAAACATATTGAATGCTCGATGATGGGACCTATTTGACGCTATGACACAAAGTTAATTTTATGGTGGAGTCAACTTTAGCAGAATTTCTTTTCAGACGACATTAAAAGACACTCCCAAAAGTTATTATTCATAATTCATGATTATTCATAATTTGATTGTAATATGTAATGTATAATGTATAATGAATTAATTTTGCTCTTCCGAAACGTAGCTAGTCGCGGTGTGTGACTGTGATTACATTGCGTATAAGTAAACTTAGTTATACATTGATTGATACACTAATTTCGTGGCTCACAGTCTAACGTTAAAAATAAAACGAAAGACAATATGAGAGATTGTGTTATATTATACAAACCAAGGATTATTTTACTCGTTTTTAAATCACTCGTGTAATTTAATGAATTGCATCAAATGACGAAGATGATATCATATTAAACGGACGTCTTCAAACTGTGATGTTAAAAATAAGTATGATGCATTTTGTTTTATTTTGGTGTATACATAAAAATAATCCCAAAGAACGATGAAACTGCTGCAGAACATATTTAGCGATGACGTCGACGCTGTGATATTCATCAGAATAATATTTATAAGAAATCTGCTGTCCGAAGCCAGAATCAGTTCGATGTCAAATTAATATCACTTTAAGATAGCAAAAAAATAAATGGAAAAAAGTTCGCGTAAACATGCAGCAAATTATATACATTAATTTTTGAGAAGAGAAAATATTCCTCCAATATTATATTATAAACATGAAAAACTGGTTTTTTATGTCGTTGAGTTTAAGTTAAAAATAAATTGCGTAAATAAATTTTCCATTCGTGTGGTATACTAATTTTACGCTGTTTTAAAAAAGTGATATGTCTTCAAAACAGGGCATGTTTTAACGTCTTGTAAGCTTCCGAGTGATAAAAAGGAAAAATGTGCAATTTTCTCAAACACAACTTTTTTGATTTAATAACGATGTCAGCCAATTCTACTCAATTATATCACGGGATCCTATAAACTCTCGTAACTAGGGCTTCCAACCCGGTTTAAACCGAAACCGATTTATTGCCTGTTTCAAGAAAACCGAAAACCGGTTTATTTTGCACAGATAACCGGTCGGTGTTTGCTGAAATCCTCTTTTCGCCTTAAGTACAATGGAATTTTATACAACTATTTATATTTTGGATCCGTGGAGCAGTAGTCTAAGTTGTTTGATTTTGTAACGGATCTCACAGATTTAAGTGCCAAAACGAAACGCACTTTTTCATTCAAAGGCATCGGTGTTGGTCATTTCGAAATTCCCTCCTCCCACCCCAATCCTAAAATAACTGTGCGTAGCGAAAGCGATTTGCTGACCATTAGTTATTTCTTAGCCCTATACTTATATCCCTACTCTCATCGAAAAAAAAAAGTTGAGTAACAAGCAGTTCTCATAGAAAAAACATTTGATTATATAAACTTCATAAGCAGTTCATATACTCCACATTAGGAGCGGAGAAGGTGAAATAAAAAGTTATCAACTCTTTGATGCAACTTATTAGTTTATAAAATATAGGGCACAAAATTTCTTATATTTTATTTTGGTTTGTGTGGTACTACAATTATTCTTTTGAAAATAACTCCGGTTTATTTATTTGAAGAAGAAAAAACCGAAAACCGGTTAGTTGCTTAGCGTCGACGGTAAATTGGATGCCCTACTCGTAATCTAGGTACAATACAATGTACGTAATCATAAATCGGAAATTTTACAAACTTTACAATCGTTATTTAAACATTGTTATCTAAAGATGGAGAAATTTTATCATATTACGGAATCATAACGTTGAAAAATACATTATAACTAATACAATTCCAGAAGCTTCAGAACTAACATGACTTTCGGTAGAATTCTAAATAACGCTTATTCAAAAGAAAGCCAGTGATTCAAATAGAAGTGTGAACGGATTTACTGTTTTTTTTTCCATCAAAATGAGCAACGTCTTCATCTTCACCATACACAAAGCTTCTCATTAGGCGCACCGCTACTTTCAACTGATTTATCACATGCAAAAATGCATCAAAGGAAATCACTCATTCGCCGACTCTCAAGAGTGCCGAGAACTTTCGAAAGTCAATATCGTACGAGCTGTTTCAACGATAATGTTTGACAGAAATTAACACGAGAGATAAATAAAAATAAACAAGTGACGTGCTATACCAGACCGTCGATGCGTGTTGACAGATGCAACGCTGATTCACAACATCTGTTTGGAATCAATCGACCGTATTGTGATACTCGTATTACATACAGTTTGTGATTGATAAGAGGATGCTGCAGAAATTCAATCCTGAGATATTTTAATAGACAGAAATTCATGATACATACAAACACTGGTATTTTGAATTAAGCTCGTACATTAGTAATTCAATGTTACAAAACAAACAACAAATCGTCGTCATACTGGCAGAAGGCGTTCAAAAACCGACTGTCATGAGTTGCGAATACAGATAGATATTTAAACACGCTGAAAAAATAAGTTCAACCATATTCTGTGTATTTTTACATAATTTTAAAATAACAAACATCATGTCAATTCCGTTCAAAGTTATTATTGGCGAAAATAACTTAATACGTTTGAATATGAACGCCTCTTCCAGCCTCTTCTTGAACTCCAAGAAGAGGCTAGAACGATAAATAATCGTTAAGTTAAAATTTCATGATTATCCAAAATGATGATTATCCCAAAACAAGGTTTTATTATTTAACGCTTTCTCCCAACATACTGACGAAATATCAATCTGTTTTTGAAAGTAAATTATTTAAAGCAGTGGTTTCCAACTTTTATGTAACTGAGCCTTCCTTTGAAGAAATAAATATCTTCGTACCTCCCCATCCTTTATTTTATATTGGAATAAAGACGTTTTAAAGGTAAATAAATTTTTGGACTGTTCGCGCCTCCCTTGGCGTCCACGTCTCCCAGGTTGAAAATCGCTGATTTAAGGAATGAAATAAGGGAATAAATACAGTTTTTTTTATCCATATCTATTCTCAATGTGAAACATATGGTCTCCTAGTGGATGCATCTCAACAGAAGTTTTTTTACGAAAACTGTTTTGTTACTCAGTCGCTCAACCTTTCTTTTCTAAAGAGAGTAGTACAAATAGAAGTATAAGGCTAGAACAGTGATATAATAATGATAAAATCGCTCTAGCTACGACCAGTTACTGAAGGATTGGAAAGGTGGAAGGAAATTTTTAGACATCACAAACATAGCTACGAACAGAAATCGATAGATCCAAAAAATGTTGTTCATAGGACTCGAACCCGTGAGATCCGGCACGGAAGCCAACATTAACCACTGCGCCATATTACCTGACAATACTCAATGTATATGAAATAGATATATGAATAAATACTCTATGTATACACAAAAAATAATAAAAAATCATGGGATATAATTTAATGTAAATTTCATTCATTAACAGATGTCAATCAATGCCATTTTTCGAATGAAGTAATTGATGATAATAAATATCATTCTCATAAGCCAATAAGAAAAGATAACGGGTGCCAGAAAGCGCAATTCAAATGTAATGTAGCATGCATGCAATCTTAAATCATTACTAACAAAGTGCATTACATTACTATACAAGCTTATACTATAGTTTGTCTTATTTTTATGCTCCATTATATTAGTGTCGTAACTAAATGATTCATTATGAATTCGATACAACTATAACAATACCCGGATATCATGTATGGATGGGACATAGAAGGGGACACAACTTGCGGTTATATCATACTTAAAAACATGCAACTCTAATTTCAAATATTTTGATTATTTATCTAAGGAAACTTTCGTATGCAGCACAATTATTTTATATTGATGCTGAAAATATTGAAGTGGGTCCAAAAGTGTTACTCTTAATGTCATTTATTTTCTACAAGTTTGTTTTCTGGTGTAATTAACGTATCCAGAACTTTAATACACAGATATTCATATACATATATATAATATGGTTATGTGCTATGTTTCGCACGAAGAAGATGATGGCATGGATGAAAACGTCTTTGCTGCTTTCCTTGTGAATTTCCTCAAAGTTATTGAGTACAAAACCAATCCAGTGATGTTTTATAGCGATAGAATAAAGTATGTACATTTATGTCTCATAAAAACTTGTACTTTTTGAGATACGAGGTTTTAGAAACTTAACGACGTTATATTATATTATACATAAAACTACGTTACTTTAAGCAAGCACTGTGCTGTCTGTTGCTACAACAAACTGTTTTACTGACAGTCACATTTTAATGAGCATAATAAAAAAAAGGTACTGGGTTCGAATTCAGAATCAATACATCCTGTGTTGTTTCACCAGTATTATATGACTTTAGTTTCTATGTACCGGGTCGTGTGGTCCAAGCTCCCTCAATAAAATGATCGCAGCATCAAGTACCGGACGATGACGCAACGTCACATCCGACATCAGTTAATTCCGCTAAAACATGGGAGTACCAAATTGGCCTATCTAACAAACTGAGGGGACTTTCGTACTGGCGCGAAGAGGGCGTGGATTCGCTGATCAACTCGTAGACTGCCCAATTTTGCAATTCATAAAGTGGACCGGTTTCTTCTTCTGTTCTTTCTGATTATTCTCCAACAAAAATATGTATATAACCCGTCAGGGTCGGACGAAAATTCACAGCACGCGAATATAATTACACTGTATTTTGCGAATAGATTCTGCCTGTCAGTTTCATTTTTGAATAGTATTATTTTACCATGAATATATAAATATGATTTGCTATATCTTGGCAAATATCATTCTTACCAACCACGCAGTCGACAATACAAGTATGGACAGCTTGTATAGATTGTATTTTTGTTCGAAGGCATGGATGTATGTTATGTCTTGAATTCCGATTTCCCGCCCATCCTTCCTTAAAAAACGGGGCGTAACGAGAGCGATTACCTAACCACTAGTCCTATCTTTATATTTAAGAGGTTGAGCAACTGAGTAACAAGCAGTTCTCGTAGTAACTCTTCTGTCGAGATAAATCAGGAATCCCATATGCTCCACATTGGGAGCATATGAAGCTACCGCCGAATCTTTCGAAAATATTAATGTATTTATAAAAAGTTGTTAACCATGGCAAATAATTGATTTTCGTAAAAACAAAATACTACGGTTAATATCAGTTTATATTTCAGTGCTCGGAATATGCCGTTAGCTGTATCCATACAAGGTAAAGGTGCCAATCAAAATGCATCGTGAAAATCATTGAACATTTTCTAGAAAGCAAAATATTTACTGTTCGTATTATCGATTCTCATGATAGCATTTACCTGTCAGTTAATCTTTTATCACTTTTAACGTTATACCCGCAATGAAACATACGTGTTAAATTCACAGCAAGGTGAGATGAGATGTCACGGTTAACATCGGTAAATTGCTTATTCGCAGTTACTGTGTATGTTTATTACAAACATATCTCAGTGAGCGGTAGATCATCATTATAACCGATCGAAGGTCAGTGTTACGAGTCATATTTTAAGATAAAAAAAACAATACGAAATTATCAACAATGCTGGAAGAGTAAGTTACGAAGGCAAAATTATTACTGAGTTCTGTTTGACTTCATTGATTGAAATTGAAATTGAAAAATTAAATAACCGTATAAGCCCGAATAAGACGATGTTTTTTGTTAGTATTTGTGTTGAATTCGGGGTCTAGTGAAAAAAATACGATACTAAGAAATTAATTGACGTACTGTGTTCCAATGCATGTATACAGATGTCGTATTATATTTAAAACAAGACCTGTCAAATATTTATAATAAATAATACTGTTAAATTATATTTCTGATCAGTTGACATTTGACATGAGCGAAATCGTTGATGATCTTGATAAATAAAAAGTGGAAATAAGTACAAAGAAATATTGTGTTTTTCTTAATTTATATTTGTATTCAATGTAAGGCAAGAGATAAGCTGCGCGGAAATTTCAAAGGCTGCGCGGAGGATACGCGAACCGAAGAAATATTAATTGACCAACTATCTTGTAGTGCGCGCCAACCCGGAATGAGTGCGCGGGGGCTTCCCAACCGCTGCGCGGCTGCGCACGCGCGCAGCTTAGAGGGAACGAATACAAATTGTATACATTGATATTTTTGACTAAAAAAACTTTGGTCAGGACATTTACTGTTCTAAAATTGCGAAAAACGCGTTATGGAGAGTGCCGCACGCAATATAGAAAACCGTGATATAAAAGGTCGCAATGTACCTTGCTTTTTTTACATTATTAATCATAAAAGATTTCACAAGTCTTATATCCCGTCGAGTTGCGAGTGCGTTAAGCAAAGTGTTGCATTAAAAAACTAATTACATACACTTATGATAGTAGAAGACCTTAGGAAGTAGCGAGAATAATGGACGAGGCAATTAAGTTCCAATTACTACACGAAGACGTAAACGTATTTCACTATTAACACTGATTGATGGAGCTGGGTTTAGAAATGTAAACCGAAATACGATGGGTACTTGTCCCTTGGACCGCTTATCCATTCGGCCCGGTTAGATGAGGCAACAGTGGTAATTGAAAAATGGCGTGACAACGCCTATGTCGAAACGACATGTGATAATAATACGCAATTATCATTGATTTTAACACGTAATAATTTAATTCGCGTGTAATATTTGTAAGTGTTCAAACTACTTCATGAAATACATTCCTATAACAATAGTGTAAATCTGTTAAAGAGCAACCTAAGCGAAACTGATTTTGAATACACATTGATAGAAGCAATTATCACTGGTCGAACGTTTCCGTTCGGCACATTAACGAATCTCATTTTCTTTAGTAAATTTTGAGCACTAAATTTTACATTAAATGTCGAATAATCAATCATAATATGACAGATGGCCAGTGCGCTGATCGCGAATGTATTGTTGGTCGATTACAGACCGATAAAATGAGTTTTTATTGACCTCTCATGATATATTTATATCAATTATGTTTGTTAAAAGAAAAGTGTGGCCACCACTGTAAGAATTGTACCCGATCCTCTCACTCTATGTTCAGCGGACGAAGACATTCATAATTAATCGCGGGGAAAATTTTGTGTGGGCGTTTTCAGTATTTGATATTCTCAAAATGCAAAAAAAAGTGCACAAAATATTTTTAAGCGTGCGCAATAGTCAAGTCATCAACAGGCATTTTAAATCTTACACGCCCACGCTCGTGAGGCTTTATATCCCCCGTCTTCCTTACCAATCCCCTTCTTATTCATATTGTAATATATCTCAATGTTTAAAACGGACTCGAGAGATATTCTTGCTACCAATTCTCCGGACCCTGTAAGATTCTTTTAAAAAATATAAAATACATATTTAGAATGTAATTAACGTATTTTATTTCACAATACTTATTAGCCGTTCGAACACAGCCTATTTCGATTAATTAGGTAACCAGTATCTTGCACAATCAACGTTAGGAGTTGCTACCATTGTTTTATTATCATCCATAGGAGATATGACTTGAACATTGTAATTGATGTCAGGAATAAGGACTCGTTCCCTCATTATGGATCGAAGCTGTAAGACTGGAGCGGACTCGAAGCAGTGGCAATTCGTGAGGAACGGTCGTTGCTCGGTTCGTGACACAAAACAGTCCAAACACGAAAGAAAAACAAAAAAAAAACGCACGTAGTCGGCTATCGACGAACGCTAGGGGGGATAAAGTTGTGACGAAGAGAGGCAGCGATGCGGAGCGCTGCGGATGGTAGATACGTCAACCATAAAAATTTAATATAAAACTAGCTTAGCAAGCCGATGCTCCATAACGGTCTAATTTACGACGTTATCACAAAAAAAGTGTTGCTAAATTATATTATTTATACCGTATATTTGGCACAGTTTTGCTTAACTGGTAGATAAATAATAAACAGTTTTATTACAGTACACGGTAAACGATATTGACCAAGTATTTTAAATACTAAGACACATTAGGACAGATGTAAGTACATACATAATTAAAAACATAGCAGATCATTCATGCAAGTATAATTCGCATAGAACATTTTATTTTGTGAGCAAATCAAGGACACGTTGATTTGTAAAGTATGAAAACGTTCCTACCGTATTTCCATTCATCATTTATATTAATGAGTAGAATTGTACAGTTACATAGCTAAGTCTTCACAAAAACAAACTATTTTGTACTAATTCAACATTGATTTAATATGAACAGAACCGGTCCGCTCATCACAATCATTGTCTGATCAGTTGAAAATGCTCGCGAAACCAGTCCTGATCATATTAAATGTGAAATTATTAAAAAAAAACTTTGTTTTTATCTAGTCTTTCTGTCAAATATTGACATTAGGTATCGAATTCATACTGTGAAATGTTTAAAACATAACTCGACTCACGATTAATGTACCAAATTTCTATAAATAATCGACGACATTATTAAAAGTCAATAAAGAATCAGTTAAATTATACTTGTATCCAAAATAAAGAAATATATATTAATAGCACGCTTTGAAGAAGAAACTGTATTTAGGAAAATAAGCACGGCTTTAAATATCCAGTTGATAAATATTATGTGTCAAGGTCAACAACCTTAATTCCAGGAATCACAAATAAGCTTCCAGAAAGTTCAGCAAACGTTGCTCGATATTCGTGAAAATTGTTGAATATACCAAACCGAAACAGTCGAGAGCAAGAGAACACATTTTTGGCATTCGTCCAAATCGGTCTCGATAAATTCACTCAGTAATGGTTCGAAGACCTATATAGAAGTGACATAGTAATAACGAATGATAAAAAACAGATCAACACGAAAACATCGAAATTATACGAATTCCGTAACAAAGCGCTACAAAACAAATCGACATATTGCATGAAGTATAAAGAAAAAACCCTTTAATAAATATAGTTTTCACTAATGGTAACTACAATTGGTATTTATGCTACTATTCGCAAGATTAGCATTGATTCGAAACATACTAAACGAGACGAGATAACAAAGAATAACATACAAATTACTGTCAAGACCTGGAACCTGAGCACAGTGACATACAACATATGAGTAGAGGATGAACAAATGAATCACATATAAATGTATTCCAAAGGCCTGACTGAGTACGGACAGACTAACAACGGAATAATGTACGGGGGTTATACGGCAAGCCTATTGGAGAAGACCAAACCGCACACAGGTTTCGTCATGAGAAAAAAGACAAAAGACGAAGTTGCCACCTACTACAAAAAGATGGTTCAATCTTTCACTCACTGCAAAATTGCTCATAGCATTTCTGTAGTGGATCACAGAATTTTCTTTAAATTACTACTGCGATATCCGTATATATAAGGGAATCTAATCTCGGACCCTTTTTGTGATCCCGGAACTTCGGGATTTACAATCTTACAATCTTTCAATCCCGGGATCCCAGGATTGATAATTCACCATAATAATAATATGCCACAATTGCTAGAGATAATTGCCGAAAAAAGTAGGTAATTAAGAAATTCCAAAATTTAGACAACTTGAAGTGACCTGTTTTTAGCTCTATTCTGTGAAAAAGTTACGAATTGGCAGATTCTACTATAGAAGTTGAAGAACTTTTTTAGCTACGTCCGCCAATGAGTCCAGCGCTGTTGAGCTTTTTTTAAACCTGTATTTGTGCATATTTTCATGTGTTATATTGAATCCCGAAATCCCGGGATTAGTACAAAGACGATCCCGGAATTACGGAATCGCAAGCTGATCTCAGGATTATAGGCCCTTGTATATCCAAAACAAACGGTTTGAACTCGAAACCTGCAGTGAATAGAGACCAAAATCATTTTGATAAGAATTAAATAATATACGAGATATTTTTTCAGGAATCGTACACAACTATTTGCGGTCAAAACAATTTTCATATATCATTTAAAAGGATATTGCCTCAGTTAGATTAGATTGTTACTACACAGTGGAAAAGTTTGTCGTGCACGCTCGCAATAAATTTTTCCAGGGCTTGGCCAGACCTCGAACCATCGAATAAAACAAACTAGAGGCCACGCGAGTTTTTGAATGATAATATTATAAATAGAATAAGGTAATTGTCCCTGCGAATGTGACACAATAAATAATATAATTGGAATAAAGTGACACAATGGCGATGTGATTTGCACGTGCCCTATGAGAGTATTTCCCATTATTATGATTATACTCATAGCCTCGAAATTAATGATAGGATGAAGCTTACTCAACCATAATAATAATCGCCATTACGTTGCCGCATAAATTTATTCGACGGTCATTAAAATATTTATAACTTTCAATTTTACACACACAAGTCTTGAGTTCTTACCAACCCAATACTCTTGCGATGTGGAGTATGGATAAGAAGTTAGTATCGTCAATATCGGACATTGTTATCAACGTGTTCTCGAAATTCAAGAATTGAAAAATGGATTTCTTCCATAATAAGTAATCTTTGCACTCCCAAATATTCTTGTCACCAGCCGCCACTGAATACATCAATACTCGCTAAAAGTAAATTATTCGAGACTGTATTTAATTTTAAGCAAATAAAAATAAAAGTTCTTTTCAAAATCATATACTTCGAAGATATGATTAAGCAAGACGAAGAAAATGTGGAAATTGAATAAGATTAACAGCGTGATCAGAGAAAGAAAAATATATTATGAAGCCAGCTAATTGAAGGAATAAATTAAGACGAATCGACTGGGCAGTTTCTCGAGGAGATCGGTATACTCGTAATGCGTATTTTAAATAATTAGGATTTAAAAACAATTGAATGTTTGAAGCGACGATATTTTAGGGTTAAACCTTTTAGGTTTTGACTTCTGTCTTTGTGATAAACAAAACTTTTTAAAGGAAGCAGACAAGATAAATAGTCTCTCGCGAGATTGTTACATAATCCATGTAGCTTCTATGAGTGACAAAATAACGGGGGGTTGGTGATAAATGTATAATGGTAGTCATAACAATCACTAAAAGATTTTTTCCTGCCTTTACTTTCCCGCTGAAACTATAATTGGGATCCGCTAGGAGGACTCCTAGTTTCCTAGCTAATGTTCTTGCTAGGATGGGTACAGACTAAATCTTTATATCCGCATGTAAGCTAGCTACGTAATGACTTGCCATTGGTTAAGCATTTAAAATATGACAGATAGCTCACCAATGTTAACTTTATTTCCTTTGTGATTTATCTTCCTTTATACGTGTATTACCTTATCTCTGCGTCTTGAAGAATTGAGAAACAACCCCAATCTCCACTGTGTAATGCATGGTTTCTCAACGGTGGGCCATGTGGCCCCCCAGGGGGCCACAGAGATTTATTTTTGTTTTGGGGAGCCACAACACATTTCAGGGGGGCCATGGGCAAATTGAGGATTTCAAATTTCTAGAAGAAAAAAAAATGGTGTTCTTGGAGATATTCTGGGAAAAAGTAAACCAAATCAGAGATTTCAAATTTCTCGGTGAGCTAAAAAAAAAAAGGTGTTTTTGGAGATATTCTGGGAAAAAGGATACCAAATCAGAGATTTCAAATTTCTCGGTGAAGGGGCCACGCTCCCAAAAAGGTTGAGAAACACTGTGTAATTGATAGGTTAAATATTAGAATGTTGTTTTTTTATTCGTAAATAATCTCTAAGGTAGTTTGCCTAAAGATGCTACTTCAAAAAGCGGTCTTAGTCTCATTTTGTTTTTGCACAACCTGTGAATTAACAAATTTTATTTAAATTGAAAATGTAATTACCCACAAAGTTTCCGCCGAATTTATCAGAAATATTGTAAGATTTTACGATTTCGCTATACATGAACAAGCGTCGGGAGCTGAAGATGAGATGTATATTACATAAACGAAATGATGGAAAATGCATTATTTTGAGTATGCATCAACATCGGTAATCGCAGCCAAGTCTTCTTACAACCAACTGTTTGGCGGTAAATAGTATGCCGTCCAATAAAACAAAATGCGTCGATGAAAACATGCATAAAAAATGCCGATCTTCCGGTTCGCTTGCACTCAGCCGCGAAACAGAGAGCGACCGTTGCCAAAAGACCCACGCCGCAGCGGAGACACAACACGAAGCAAGACCTCGCTGGCCAAGCAAGCATCCAACGTTTGGAGAAAACCGGTACAAAACGATATTATCGACTGGTTTTTTTTATATACACCTAACGTAACTATTGTATGTTTTATTATTTTTATCGGCGTGGAAAGACGATACGAAGGTCAATGTCTAGAATAATTCGGCGGTTGGATTCTAGAACTATCTAATGAAGTATTTTTTTAAAATATAATAAAATACGGAGATGTTAAAACCTATAAATCGATTATGAAAAAGGGACATTACTTTTTTCTGAAAAAATTCTTACATAGTAAATAGCTTAAAATGTTCAAATAACCTCGATCTCGGTTTAAAATATGATGTAATTGTATAATGGCATGTTGGTCAAAGTGACATCAGCGAAAGCGCAAAATGTACGTTAATAAAATGGTAGAACAATAAATAGACAGCAAAAAAATAATAATCATCACACTATGGGAAGCCTGTTCTATCAAATCACTTCAAAATCCACCAACTTATCATGGTTCGTGCAATCGATTGTCTGAAATGCACTTTCTACTACGATTTTCAATAAATTATAGTAAGGTAAACATGTGAAAGAATTTTTCTCAGAGATTCCAGATTGCAATTAGACCTTGAAGTGAATAGATTGATCAATTATAATACATAGTCCATCAATACGTTTATGTACGATTCAATACTAGGAAAGAAGCGGAGTGTTTCCACGAGTGATCTAACTATTCAATTAAATGTTTATGTAGCCCAACATCAAGAGATGATTAGAAAATGTTGATTTATTCTATGTTGATCATTTTTGAAGACGACACGAGTTTTATATTTTAATCAATGGAAATTTCTTAATTCACGAAAAACAAGTCTTACATGAATTGGATGCATTTTTTTATACGATTGCTTCCGCTATTCTTATTATCGGTAATTGCTACAATCTGAACCAGCAGTGCTATTCTCGCGTGCATCTACGTATTTGCACTCGGGAATATAACCGCAGATAACCCTTATTTCTTTCTAACAGTTTAGTTTCATACTGTGTAAGTCTGTAAAACTTCCCACTGCTTCTTTGTCACAAATACTGTTACTGAATTATTTGCATAGAGATAGATGTTCCAGGATAATGAAAAATCATAACAATTGTTTTATTTGAAAAGCTTGTTAGTTGTACGAATGTACAATATAGGGGGCATATTCCGTTTCTGACTACATCAAATGCGAAATCTAAGATATATTTCATATTAATTATGACAAAGTGCTACTATTTTGAGCGAAAGTAATCTATATATTAATACTCGATAATGTCCGAATGATTGCATGATTGTCCGCGTTTTTCCCCACCCCCAGCCCCTTCCTACCCCCACCCTCCTCAACACCTCCGCTGACGCAATATTTTTATTCATACTAAAGACATATTTTCCCAATACACTGTTTATTATTTGACGAAACAAATCGCTGAAAAAATTTCATACAAAAAAACTCCACGACCGTCGATCGAACCATCGCCTGTAGATTATGAGTTGAGATCGTTACCGCTCGGGCAAACACACAACTGTCAAAATCGATCTAATTTAAATATCTATATATTAATACTCGATAATGTCCGAATGATTGCATGATTGTCCGCGTTTTTCCCCTCCCCCTGCCCCTTCCTACCCCCTCCCTCCTCACCAGCTCCGCTGACGCAATATTTTTATTCATACTAAAGACATATTTTCCCAATACACTGTTTATTATTTGACGAAACAAATCGCTGAAAAAATTTCATACAAAAAAACTCCACGACCGTCGATCGAACCATCGCCTGTAGATTATGAGTTGAGATCGTTACCGCTCGGGCAAACACACAACTGTCAAAATCGATCTAATTTAAATATTATATATTAAGCACACATTTAAATTATTCTAAAAATTCCAAAATACGCATACTTCACATGCATACATAAACAGTTGAATTATTCGTTGACTATTTTTGCTACTATGAAAAATGGTTGTTAGCAAACTTAAACATTATTCCAAAAATTAAATAATTTACGAGGTCTATTTTTGCTACTATGAAAAATGGTTGTTAGCAAACTTAAACATTATTCCAAAAATTCAATAATTTACGAGGTCTATTTCTGCTAATAGGAAAAATAATTGTTAGCAAACTTAAACATTATACCAAAAATTAAGTAATTTACAAGGACTATTTTTGCTACTATGAAAAATAATTGTTAGCAAACTTAAAAATTATACCAAAAATAAAATAATTTACGAAATTTCTGCTTCTAAGAAAAATGGTTGTTAGCAAACTTAAACATTGTTCCAAAAATTAAGTAATTTACAAGGACTATTTTTGCTACTATGAAAAATGGTTGTTAGCAAACTTAAACATTATTCCAAAAATTCAATAATTTACGAGGTCTATTTCTGCTAATAGGAAAAATAATTGTTAGCAAACTTAAACATTATTCCAAAAATTAAGTAATTTACAAGGACTATTTTTGCTACTATGAAAAATGGTTGTTAGCAAACTTAAACATTATTCCAAAAATTCAATAATTTACGAGGTCTATTTCTGCTAATAGGAAAAATAATTGTTAGCAAACTTAAACATTATTCCAAAAATTAAGTAATTTACAAGGACTATTTTTGCTACTATGAAAAATGGTTGTTAGCAAACTTAAACATTATTCCAAAAATTAAATAATTTACGAGGTCTATTTCTGCTAATAGGAAAAATAATTGTTAGCAAACTTAAACATTATTCCAAAAATTAAGTAATTTACAAGGACTATTTTTGCTACTATGAAAAATGGTTGTTAGCAAACTTAAACATTATTCCAAAAATTCAATAATTTACGAGGTCTATTTCTGCTAATAGGAAAAATAATTGTTAGCAAACTTAAACATTATTCCAAAAATTAAGTAATTTACAAAGACTATTTTTGCTACTATGAAAAATGGTTGTTAGCAAACTTAAACATTATTCCAAAAATTAAATAATTTACGAGGTCTATTTCTGCTAATAGGAAAAATAATTGTTAGCAAACTTAAACATTATTCCAAAAATTAAATAATTTACGAGGTCTATTTCTGCTAATAGGAAAAATAATTGTTAGCAAACTTAAACATTATTCCAAAAATTAAGTAATTTACAAGGACTATTTTTGCTACTATGAAAAATGGTTGTTAGCAAACTTAAACATTATTCCAAAAATTAAATAATTTACGAGGTCTATTTCTGCTAATAGGAAAAATAATTGTTAGCAAACTTAAAAATTATACCAAAAATAAAATAATTTACGAAATTTCTGCTTCTAAGAAAAATGGTTGTTAGCAAACATAAACATTATTCCAAAGATTAAATAATTTACAAAATTTCTGCTTCTAGGAAAAATGATTGTTAGCAAACTTAAACATTATTCCAAAAATTCAATAACTTACGAAATTTCTGCTATTACGAAAAATAGTTGTTAGCAAACTAGAACATTATTCCAAAAATAAATAATTTACAATTTAAATACTGCAGGGCAGGGCTGTCGATATACGCCCCGAGATATTTCTTTTACTATCAGAATTTCTGGATTATTCAATAAATAGGTTAGTAATTTATTTTTCACGCCAGTAACTTTTCTGACTACTTAAAAATGCAACAAAAATCCCTCCGTTGAGGTCAACGGGCTTACAGCTAGTAGAGCTAATTGCTCTATCACAAACGGTTGCCTTAATTCTAATCTATAACAGTATGGGTACTTTATTCCCAGGGCGATCGCTAAAAATAACGGAAAACTTATTTTTCGATAATCCGCACCCAGTTCAACTCGGTTAAAGGTTTCGTGGCATGGATGGATGACTGTATAAATATCGACGATTATGTAATAATAAATCTGGTTACCAAAAAAATTTGCAGTATGGCAGAAACACATTTATTACCAATCGATGTATTTTAATAATGCGCAAAAAAATAACGGTGTCATAAAGCGGTCGTATTAATTAAAAAGTAGTAATAGCTTACTAGCTGTAAGCCCGTTGACCTCAACGGGGGGATTTTTGTTGCATTTTTAAGAAGTCAGAAAATTACAAACCTATTTATTGAATAAGCCAGAAATTCTAAAAATAAAATAAATATATCTCGGGCCATATATCGACAGCATGCCCTGTAGTATTTAAATTGTAAGTTATTTAATTTTTGGAATAATGTTGAGTTTGCTAACAATTAGTTTTCCTATTAGCAGAAATATACCTCGTAAATTACCTAATTTTTGGAATAATGTTTAAGTTTGCTGACAATTTTTTTCGTAGTGACAAAAATTTCGTAAAATATTAAATCTTTGGAATAATGTTCAAGTTTGCTAACAATCATTTTTCATAGTAGCATAAATCGACCTCGGCGCATATATCGACAGCCCTGCAGTTTTAAATTGTAAATTACTTAATTTTTGAAATAATGTTTAAGTTTGCTAATAATCATTTTTCACATGCAAAATGGTATAAATTAATTGCACATTTTATCAAAACAAAATTATCAATTTTCCATATTACAATCAAATGCATATTTATCAAATTAATCAGAATAAATTAACTTCACTAATTCACCAAACGGAGCTTATTTTTAGGAATATATGAGTCTTTAAGGGAACCAAACATAAAAATGGTGAAACTTTTCCATTTGACTTTTAAGTGCAATTACGTTTTCAATTAATTTTTGTGGGAACTGTCATCAACTTTTAATTTTATGTGAAAGTTTTTTCAATAAATAAGCATAAAAAAGTAATACAAAATAACTTAGATTATTCCACGTATTGTGCTACAAACTGTGACACGTGTTTCGCCTATTTCAGAGGCATCCTCAGACAGACTTACTTTCAGTAAGTAAAAGTAAGTCTGTCTGAGGATGCCTCTGAAAGAGGCGAAACACGTGTCACAGTTTGTAGCACAATACGTGGAATAATCTAAGTTCTTTTTTATTTTATATTCAAATGAACTTCCACAAAGATACCGACGAATCCATCGAAAGCATAAACAATGTATTTTAGAGAAAAAATGATTGAAATTATGCAATAAAAAGGGTGGGTTCAGTTCACTTTTTCCCATCATCCTAACTTGGCTCACTTTGCCGTATTTTAATCTCGTTGACCCCAATCTATCAAACTATTTCGCTTACTTTATTTATATTACTATTTGAGCATAAATTTACCTTGTCCAAAGCATAGACTCGTTTACTCGTTATTTAAAACAAAAGATACAAAACTTTTAAATTATCGGGATAAATTCTAAATACCCTCTGTTAAAAAGTAAAATATTTAATAGCCGTCAGCATATGACACACATGGAATATTTGCATTTAACTGTCGAAACTATATTATGTAAAATATACCACATTCATATTTGACAGACGTCACAATCTTGAATAAAAACAATCGAAGTCAGTTTGTGAATCACAAATATCGTTCCATTTTCAAATGCTTGATTTATATAATGTATTTTTATCGCCTTAATATTTATGACGTTAGCTCAGTTGATAGAGAGCTCGACTGGTAATCCAGAGTTCTGCGTTCGATCCACGGTCGCGGCGTTTTTTTGTATGAAATTTTTTCAGCGATTTGTTTCGTCAAATAATAAACAGTGTATTGGGAAAATATGTCTTTAGTATGAATAAAAATATTGCGTCAGCGGAGCTTTGAGGAGGGAGGGGGAAGGGGCAGGGGGAGGGGATATCGCGGACAATCATTCAGACGGACGGACATTATCGAGTATTAATATATAGACTAGCTGTAAGCCCGTTGACCTCAACGGAGAGATTTTTGTTGCATTTTTAAGTAGTCAGAAAAGTTACTGGCGTGAAAAATAAATTACTAACCTATTTATTGAATAATCCAGAAATTCTGATAGTAAAAGAAATATCTCGGGGCGTATATCGACAGCCCTGCCCTGCAGTATTTAAATTGTAAATTATTTATTTTTGGAATAATGTTCTAGTTTGCTAACAACTATTTTTCGTAATAGCAGAAATTTTGTAAATTATTTAATTTTTGGAATAATGTTTATGTTTGCTAACAACCATTTTTCTTAGAAGCAGAAATTTCGTTAATTATTTTATTTTTGGTATAATTTTTAAGTTTGCTAACAATTATTTTTCATAGTAGCAAAAATAGTCCTTGTAAATTACTTAATTTTTGGAATAATGTTTAAGTTTGCTAACAATTATTTTTCCTATTAGCAGAAATAGACCTCGTAAATTATTTAATTTTTGGAATAATGTTTAAGTTTGCTAACAACCATTTTTCATAGTAGCAAAAATAGTCCTTGTAAATTATTTAATTTTTGGAATAATGTTTAAATTTGCTAACAACCATTTTTCATAGTAGCAAAAATAGTCCTTGTAAATTACTTAATTTTTGGAATAATGTTTAAGTTTGCTAACAATTATTTTTCCTAGTAGCAGAAATAGACCTCGTAAATTACTTAATTTTTGGAATAATGTTTAAGTTTGCTAACAATTATTTTTCCTATTAGCAGAAATAGACCTCGTAAATTATTTAATATTTGGAATAATGTTTAAGTTTGCTAACAACCATTTTTCTTAGAAGCAGAAATTTCGTTAGTTATTTTGTTTTTGGTATAATTTTTAAGTTTGCTAACAATTATTTTTCATAGTAGCAAAAATAGTCCTTGTAAATTACTTAATTTTTGGAATAATGTTTAAGTTTGCTAACAATTATTTTTCCTATTAGCAGAAATAGACCTCGTAAATTATTTAATTTTTGGAATAATGTTTAAGTTTGCTAACAACCATTTTTCTTAGAAGCAGAAATTTCGTTAATTATTTTATTTTTGGTATAATTTTTAAGTTTGCTAACAATTATTTTTCATAGTAGCAAAAATAGTCCTTGTAAATTACTTAATTTTTGGAATAATGTTTAAGTTTGCTAACAATTATTTTTTCTATTAGCAGAAATAGACCTCGTAAATTATTTAATTTTTGGAATAATGTTTAAGTTTGCTAACAACCATTTTTCAGAGTAGCAAAAATAGTCCTTGTAAATTACTTAATTTTTGGAATAATGTTTAAGTTTGCTAACAATTATTTTTCCTATTAGCAGAAATAGACCTCGTAAATTATTTAATATTTGGAATAATGTTTAAGTTTGCTAACAACCATTTTTCTTAGAAGCAGAAATTTCGTTAGTTATTTTATTTTTGGTATAATTTTTAAGTTTGCTAACAATTATTTTTCATAGTAGCAAAAATAGTCCTTGTAAATTACTTAATTTTTGGAATAATGTTTAAGTTTGCTAACAATTATTTTTCCTATTAGCAGAAATAGACCTCGTAAATTATTTAATTTTTGGAATAATGTTTAAGTTTGCTAACAACCATTTTTCTTAGAAGCAGAAATTTCGTTAATTATTTTATTTTTGGTATAATTTTTAAGTTTGCTAACAATTATTTTTCATAGTAGCAAAAATAGTCCTTGTAAATTACTTAATTTTTGGAATAATGTTTAAGTTTGCTAACAATTATTTTTCCTATTAGCAGAAATAGACCTCGTAAATTATTTAATATTTGGAATAATGTTTAAGTTTGCTAACAACCATTTTTCTTAGAAGCAGAAATTTCGTTAATTATTTTGTTTTTGGTATAATTTTTAAGTTTGCTAACAATTATTTTTCATAGTAGCAAAAATAGTCCTTGTAAATTACTTAATTTTTGGAATAATGTTTAAGTTTGCTAACAATTATTTTTCCTATTAGCAGAAATAGACCTCGTAAATTATTTAATTTTTGGAATAATGTTTAAGTTTGCTAACAACCATTTTTCTTAGAAGCAGAAATTTCGTTAATTATTTTATTTTTGGTATAATTTTTAAGTTTGCTAACAATTATTTTTCATAGTAGCAAAAATAGTCCTTGTAAATTACTTAATTTTTGGAATAATGTTTAAGTTTGCTAACAATTATTTTTCCTATTAGCAGAAATAGACCTCGTAAATTATTTAATATTTGGAATAATGTTTAAGTTTGCTAACAACCATTTTTCTTAGAAGCAGAAATTTCGTTAATTATTTTGTTTTTGGTATAATTTTTAAGTTTGCTAACAATTATTTTTCATAGTAGCAGAAATAGACCTCGTAAATTATTTAATTTTTGGAATAATGTTTAAGTTTGCTAACAACCATTTTTCTTAGAAGCAGAAATTTCGTTAGTTATTTTGTTTTTGGTAAGTCCTTGTAAATTACTTAATTTTTGGAATAATGTTTAAGTTTGCTAACAACCATTTTTCATAGTAGCAAAAATAGTCCTTGTAAATTACTTAATTTTTGGAATAATGTTTAAGTTTGCTAACAATTATTTTTCCTATTAGCAGAAATAGACCTCGTAAATTATTTAATATTTGGAATAATGTTTAAGTTTGCTAACAACCATTTTTCTTAGAAGCAGAAATTTCGTTAATTATTTAGTTTTGGTATAATTTTTAAGTTTGCTAACAACCATTTTTCATAGTAGCAAAAATAGTCCTTGTAAATTACTTAATTTTTGGAATAATGTTTAAGTTTGCTAACAACCATTTTTCTTAGAAGCAGAAATATCTCGTTAATTATTTAATTTTTGGTATAATTTTTAAGTTTGCTAACAATTATTTTTCATAGTAGCAAAAATAGTCCTTGTAAATTACTTAATTTTTGGAATAATGTTTAAGTTTGCTAACAATTATTTTTCCTATTAGCAGAAATAGACCTCGTAAATTATTTAATATTTGGAATAATGTTTAAGTTTGCTAACAACCATTTTTCTTAGAAGCAGAAATTTCGTAAATTATTTAATTTTTGGAATAATGTTTAAGTTTGCTAACAATTATTTTTCATAGTAGCAAAAATAGACCTCGTAAATTATTTAATTTTTGGAATAATGTTTAAGTTTGCTAACAACCATTTTTCTTAGAAGCAGAAATTTCGTTAATTATTTTATTTTTGGTATAATTTTTAAGTTTGCTAACAATTATTTTTCATAGTAGCAAAAATAGTCCTTGTAAATTACTTAATTTTTGGAATAATGTTTAAGTTTGCTAACAATTATTTTTCCTATTAGCAGAAATAGACCTCGTAAATTATTTAATTTTTGGAATAATGTTTAAGTTTGCTAACAACCATTTTTCTTAGAAGCAAAATTTCGTTAATTATTTTATTTTTGGTATAATTTTTAAGTTTGCTAACAATTATTTTTCATAGTAGCAAAAATAGTCCTTGTAAATTACTTAATTTTTGGAATAATGTTTAAGTTTGCTAACAATTATTTTTCCTATTAGCAGAAATAGACCTCGTAAATTATTTAATATTTGGAATAATGTTTAAGTTTGCTAACAATTATTTTTCATAGTAGCAGAAATAGACCTCGTAAATTAGTTAATTTTTGGAATAATGTTTAAGTTTGCTAACAACCATTTTTCTTAGAAGCAGAAATTTCGTAATTATTTTATTTTTGGTATAATTTTTAAGTTTGCTAACAATTATTTTTCATAGTAGCAAAAATAGTCCTTGTAAATTACTTAATTTTTGGAATAATGTTTAAGTTTGCTAACAATTATTTTTCCTATTAGCAGAAATAGACCTCGTAAATTATTTAATTTTTGGAATAATGTTTAAGTTTGCTAACAACCATTTTTCTTAGAAGCAGAAATTTCGTTAATTATTTTATTTTTGGTATAATTTTTAAGTTTGCTAACAATTATTTTTCATAGTAGCAAAAATAGTCCTTGTAAATTACTTAATTTTTGGAATAATGTTTAAGTTTGCTAACAATTATTTTTCTATTAGCAGAAATAGACCTCGTAAATTATTTAATTTTTGGAATAATGTTTAAGTTTGCTAACAACCATTTTTCATAGTAGCAAAAATAGTCCTTGTAAATTACTTAATTTTTGGAATAATGTTTAAGTTTGCTAACAATTATTTTTCCTATTAGCAGAAATAGACCTCGTAAATTATTTAATATTTGGAATAATGTTTAAGTTTGCTAACAACCATTTTTCTTAGAAGCAGAAATTTCGTTAATTATTTTGTTTTTGGTATAATTTTTAAGTTTGCTAACAATTATTTTTCATAGTAGCAAAAATAGTCCTTGTAAATTACTTAATTTTTGGAATAATGTTTAAGTTTGCTAACAATTATTTTTCCTATTAGCAGAAATAGACCTCGTAAATTATTTAATTTTTGGAATAATGTTTAAGTTTGCTAACAACCATTTTTCTTAGAAGCAGAAATTTCGTTAATTATTTTATTTTTGGTATAATTTTTAAGTTTGCTAACAATTATTTTTCATAGTAGCAAAAATAGTCCTTGTAAATTACTTAATTTTTGGAATAATGTTTAAGTTTGCTAACAATTATTTTTCCTATTATCAGAAATAGACCTCGTAAATTATTTAATTTTTGGAATAATGTTTAAGTTTGCTAACAACCATTTTTCTTAGAAGCAGAAATTTCGTTAATTATTTTTTTTTTGGTATAATTTTTAAGTTTGCTAACAATTATTTTTCATAGTAGCAAAAATAGTCCTTGTAAATTACTTAATTTTTGGAATAATGTTTAAGTTTGCTAACAATTATTTTTCCTATTAGCAGAAATAGACCTCGTAAATTATTTAATTTTTGGAATAATGTTTAAGTTTGCTAACAACCATTTTTCTTAGAAGCAGAAATTTCGTTAATTATTTTATTTTTGGTATAATTTTTAAGTTTGCTAACAATTATTTTTCATAGTAGCAAAAATAGTCCTTGTAAATTACTTAATTTTTGGAATAATGTTTAAGTTTGCTAACAATTATTTTTCCTATTAGCAGAAATAGACCTCGTAAATTATTTAATTTTTGGAATAATGTTTAAGTTTGCTAACAACCATTTTTCTTAGAAGCAGAAATTTCGTTAATTATTTTATTTTTGGTATAATTTTTAAGTTTGCTAACAATTATTTTTCCTATTAGCAGAAATAGACCTCGTAAATTATTTAATTTTTGGAATAATGTTTAAGTTTGCTAACAACCATTTTTCTTAGAAGCAGAAATTTCGTTAATTATTTTATTTTTGGTATAATTTTTAAGTTTGCTAACAATTATTTTTCCTATTAGCAGAAATAGACCTCGTAAATTATTTAATTTTTGGAATAATGTTTAAGTTTGCTAACAACCATTTTTCATAGTAGCAAAAATAGTCCTTGTAAATTACTTAATTTTTGGAATAATGTTTAAGTTTGCTAACAATTATTTTTCCTATTAGCAGAAATAGACCTCGTAAATTATTTAATATTTGGAATAATGTTTAAGTTTGCTAACAACCATTTTTCTTAGAAGCAGAAATTTCGTTAATTATTTTGTTTTTGGTATAATTTTTAAGTTTGCTAACAACCATTTTTCATAGTAGCAAAAATAATCCTTGTAAATTACTTAATTTTTGGAACAATGTTTAAGTTTGCTAACAACCATTTTTCTTAGAAGCAGAAATTTCGTTAATTATTTTATTTTTGGTATAATTTTTAAGTTTGCTAACAATTATTTTTCATAGTAGCAAAAATAGTCCTTGTAAATTACTTAATTTTTGGAATAATGTTTAAGTTTGCTAACAATTATTTTTCCTATTAGCAGAAATAGACCTCGTAAATTATTTAATATTTGGAATAATGTTTAAGTTTGCTAACAACCATTTTTCTTAGAAGCAGAAATTTCGTTAATTATTTTGATTTTGGTATAATTTTTAAGTTTGCTAACAATTATTTTTCATAGTAGCAAAAATAGTCCTTGTAAATTATTTAATTTTTGGAATAATGTTTAAGTTTGCTAACAACCATTTTTCTTAGAAGCAGAAATTTCGTTAGTTATTTTGTTTTTGGTATAATTTTTAAGTTTGCTAACAATTATTTTTCATAGTAGCAAAAATAGTCCTTGTAAATTACTTAATTTTTGGAATAATGTTTAAGTTTGCTAACAATTATTTTTCCTATTAGCAGAAATAGACCTCGTAAATTATTTAATTTTTGGAATAATGTTTAAGTTTGCTAACAACCATTTTTCTTAGAAGCAGAAATTTCGTTAATTATTTTATTTTTGGTATAATTTTTAAGTTTGCTAACAATTATTTTTCATAGTAGCAAAAATAGTCCTTGTAAATTACTTAATTTTTGGAATAATGTTTAAGTTTGCTAACAATTATTTTTCCTATTAGCAGAAATAGACCTCGTAAATTATTTAATATTTGGAATAATGTTTAAGTTTGCTAACAACCATTTTTCTTAGAAGCAGAAATTTCGTTAGTTATTTTGTTTTTGGTATAATTTTTAAGTTTGCTAACAATTATTTTTCATAGTAGCAAAAATAGTCCTTGTAAATTACTTAATTTTTGGAATAATGTTTAAGTTTGCTAACAATTATTTTTCCTATTAGCAGAAATAGACCTCGTAAATTATTTAATTTTTGGAATAATGTTTAAGTTTGCTAACAACCATTTTTCTTAGAAGCAGAAATTTCGTTAATTATTTTATTTTTGGTATAATTTTTAAGTTTGCTAACAATTATTTTTCATAGTAGCAAAAATAGTCCTTGTAAATTACTTAATTTTTGGAATAATGTTTAAGTTTGCTAACAATTATTTTTCCTATTAGCAGAAATAGACCTCGTAAATTATTTAATTTTTGGAATAATGTTTAAGTTTGCTAACAACCATTTTTCATAGTAGCAAAAATAGTCCTTGTAAATTACTTAATTTTTGGAATAATGTTTAAGTTTGCTAACAATTATTTTTCCTATTAGCAGAAATAGACCTCGTAAATTATTTAATTTTTGGAATAATGTTTAAGTTTGCTAACAACCATTTTTCATAGTAGCAAAAATAGTCCTTGTAAATTACTTAATTTTTGGAATAATGTTTAAGTTTGCTTACAATTATTTTTCCTATTAGCAGAAATAGACCTCGTAAATTATTGAATTTTTGGAATAATGTTTAAGTTTGCTAACAACAATTTTTCATAGTAGCAAAAATAGTCCTTGTAAATTACTTAATTTTTGGAATAATGTTTAAGTTTGCTAACAATTATTTTTCCTATTAGCAGAAATAGACCTCGTAAATTATTTAATTTATGGAATAATGTTTAAGTTTGCTAACAATTATTTTTCCTATTAGCAGAAATAGACCTCGTAAATTATTGAATATTTGGAATAATGTTTAAGTTTGCTAACAACCATTTTTCGTATATATATAAATAAATAGTTAATTAAATTATTATATATTAAATTATTATATATAATTGAGCAGCCCTATATAGCCTTCGTTTAGTGCAAGATTTCACCCACAGATGTCATTATTAGTTCACTAAAACTTTAAATAGAGTTTTTTTTTCGTAACCATCAATTGAACTTGTAGAGCAATGCGTAAGGTGTCCGAACGACGCGCATGAAAATTGGGGCATGGTATCGAATCCCACAGCTTGAGAGAATATTTTTTGAAAATTAATTGTTTTTACACATAATAAAATAAAAATGTCATGATTTCAAAAATTCACTCATGACGTCAGAGAAAAATGAAGAAATGAATTAATGACGACAGCGGGGCAGGATGGGGGGGAGGGGGACCGTCTTTCTTGACGTCATCGAAAAGGCGAAATCGCGACCATAATATACAAACGAAAAAAGTATCTCTTTAGTATGAATAAAAAAATGTTGACAGCGTGGCTGGGGCGGAGGAGGGGAAGGGGAAATCGGGGACAATTTACAGACGGACGGACGGACGGACGGACGGACGGACGGACATTAACGACTATTAATATATAGACTAGCTGTAAGCCCGTTGACCTCAACGGGGGGATTTTTGTTGCATTTTTAAGAAGTCAGAAAATTACAAACCTATTTATTGAATAAGCCAGAAATTCTAAAAATAAAATAAATATATCTCGGGCCATATATCGACAGCATGCCCTGTAGTATTTAAATTGTAAGTTATTTAATTTTTGGAATAATGTTGAGTTTGCTAACAATTAGTTTTCCTATTAGCAGAAATATACCTCGTAAATTACCTAATTTTTGGAATAATGTTTAAGTTTGCTGACAATTTTTTCGTAGTGACAAAAATTTCGTAAAATATTAAATCTTTGGAATAATGTTCAAGTTTGCTAACAATCATTTTTCATAGTAGCATAAATCGACCTCGGCGCATATATCGACAGCCCTGCAGTTTTAAATTGTAAATTACTTAATTTTTGAAATAATGTTTAAGTTTGCTAATAATCATTTTTCACATGCAAAATGGTATAAATTAATTGCACATTTTATCAAAACAAAATTATCAATTTTCCATGTTACAATCAAATGCATATTTATCAAATTAATCAGAATAAATTAACTTCACTAATTCACCAAACGGAGCTTATTTTTAGGAATATATGAGTCTTTAAGGGAACCAAACATAAAAATGGTGAAACTTTTCCATTTGACTTTTAAGTGCAATTACGTTTTCAATTAATTTTTGTGGGAACTGTCATCAACTTTTAATTTTATGTGAAAGTTTTTTCAATAAATAAGCATAAAAAAGTAATACAAAATAACTTAGATTATTCCACGTATTGTGCTACAAACTGTGACACGTGTTTCGCCTATTTCAGAGGCATCCTCAGACAGACTTACTTTCAGTAAGTAAAAGTAAGTCTGTCTGAGGATGCCTCTGAAAGAGGCGAAACACGTGTCACAGTTTGTAGCACAATACGTGGAATAATCTAAGTTATTTTTTATTTTATATTCAAATGAACTTCCACAAAGATACCGACGAATCCATCGAAAGCATAAACAATGTATTTTAGAGAAAAAATGATTGAAATTATGCAATAAAAAGGGTGGGTTCAGTTCACTTTTTCCCATCATCCTAACTTGGCTCACTTTGCCGTATTTTAATCTCGTTGACCCCAATCTATCAAACTATTTCGCTTACTTTATTTATATTACTATTTGAGCATAAATTTACCTTGTCCAAAGCATAGACTCGTTTACTCGTTATTTAAAACAAAAGATACAAAACTTTTAAATTATCGGGATAAATTCTAAATACCCTCTGTTAAAAAGTAAAATATTTAATAGCCGTCAGCATATGACACACATGGAATATTTGCATTTAACTGTCGAAACTATATTATGTAAAATATACCACATTCATATTTGACAGACGTCACAATCTTGAATAAAAACAATCGAAGTCAGTTTGTGAATCACAAATATCGTTCCATTTTCAAATGCTTGATTTATATAATGTATTTTTATCGCCTTGATATTTATGACGTTAGCTCAGTTGATAGAGAGCTCGACTGGCAATCCAGAGTTCTGTGTTCGATCCACGGTCGCGGCGTTTTTTTGTATGAAATTTTTTCAGCGATTTGTATCGTCAAATAATAAACAGTGTATTGGGAAAATATGTCTTTAGTATGAATAAAAATATTGCGTCAGCGGAGCTTTGAGAAGGGAGGGGGAAGGGGCAGGGGGAGGGGATATCGCGGACAATCATTCAGACGGACGGACATTATCGAGTATTAATATATAGATACTTACATACGTAATAAAAGAAAACATGCAAAACAATTATTAAAAATACATAAGTTATTAGTTCGGCTTGCCGTATGGCCTCCCTCAAAAGACAAAAAAAGCAGTGATATACAATAGATTAACCAGCTTAAATTAAAATTGGTTTTACATAGGTCTGAAACAAGAGATAATTCAGGTAGATTGGTGAGTGAATATTGTGAAATTGAGATTTAACATTTCGCAGACAAAATCCAATAAAGATTTTTAGCTTTGGAATGAAAAGGTAAAATGATTAATTTAAATATTTACTGTAACAAAAATATTTATTTTTATGTACGTGTTTTTAATTTTGGTAATAGAATTGGTTTTAAACGTGTCTCACGGAATATATTAATCTACGTATCATTATGTACAGCACGGATTGCTGCTAGACATGGAGTGGGGCAAGTGGGACATGAATGGAGTCGTCTAGCTTCTAGAACAATATTGAGACGAAACCTTGAACCAGGTGCATGCTAAATCTAAAAGCAACATTTATACAAATAATGATTATAAACGATTTCAGGTTGAGAAAAACTAGACTAAATCTAATGCCTTTCCATCAAATAATTCACAGTGAACACCTTAACGATATCGTGATTAAAAATCGATTACTTTTTTATTCCACTGGTTGTGTCACTAAGTGTGACACGTGTTTCACCTTTTCAAGAAGCATTTTATGGCACTCAAATTATGACAAATATCATGAAAGTTTGCAATGTAGTATATTTGACAAATGGCCGAGGAGGTCTGCGTAAACAATGAAAATGGAATGAAGAGGCAAAATTCTTTAAAATAACAACCGATATTTTCTGCAAAGTATAATTAAATACAGGGCTGTGGAGTCAGAGTCAGATTCGTAAAAATGAGCGACTCGAAACATTTTAAAACAATATATTTACTGATGTGTATTCAAACCACAATAGTAGTGTTGACAATGCATGCTTGGCTGACCAAAGATGATCTGATGGAATACATATCGACTGCGGAAAGGAAAAAGGACGTAACCCACAGTTTTTTTTTCTATATCACAATGTATCAAACTTGATACACGTTGTATCAAAAGGATGCAAGCTGCAAATTCCAAATTAGTATCTAAATTTAGCTTTCAAGATTGAAAAAAGATGACCTTGTAAAAATTTAAACGAACAAAAAAGACTGAAAAAAGGTTTTTCCTATACAATTTCTTAAATTAATACTAGACTATGTCAATTAAACACCAGTTTAGAAGTCTCCGTGCACTTCCAGGTTGTGTATATTTCATAATTTGCCTTTGGGATAAAATCATAAAAACACGTTTTTGTGCCTCCTGTAAAATTTGCTATGTGTGGGTTACGTCCGTTTTCCTTTCCATAGTCGATATATATATACATACATATAAGTTAAATGAAATTATTGTAAAATTTCTTCGAAGTCGGAGTCGTCTTCCTTTACACGACTCCACAGCCCTGGTTGTGAAAAAATAGGTACAATTTTAACTTCATGATAGACAAAGTGCAGATATTTTTTCGCTCAGAAAGTCAAAAAACGAAACGATAAAATATGTTGACCTAAAGTGCGGAAAAATACGCCTGAAACGCGCACCTACCACAATCAATCAGAGAAGGAAAAAGATACGGTCAATATTATAGGAAACGAAAAAGAAGAAGGCACGCAAAGCGCCGTAGTATGACTGTATCGTTATCAGCTTATCGCATTTCGTTGCGACGGGTCGGTTGACAACGGATAAGTTACATAACCTGATTCAACACGGCACGGCATAGGCGTGTATCTACAGGTGTACACAATCAAATTCAAGGTGCGCACACTCTCGGTTGCCTGACTATTGAATAATTTCTTGCGCTAGGCACACTGAGGACTTGGATGAGCGAATTAAATTACACGGTCGAGAAGTACGAGAGACGAGACGGTCCCCAGTCGTCAAACCATTTCTTTCACTTGATATGAAGGCACTGTAGATGGGTCGCTGGATATTGTATCTACTGATGTAGGGTCGACGGGCGTTGCTTATTCCATTGTCTGATAACTGTACTGGGGCATCAAAAAAAAGTGTGTTTTTTTGCCAAAAAGATTTCTTTTCCTTTATTAAAAAATTTGGCGCCTGTGTGGTCAAGTGGTCAACGTCGTTGGCTACCGCTACGGAGGTCACGAGTTCGAATCCCAGTACGGGCAGTTTTATAAATTGATTTTTCAATCGAATTATGAATTTCTGTTCAAAGGCATGGATGTATGTGACGTCTTCAATTCCCCCCTCCCACCCATCCTATCGTATGAACGGGGCGAATCGAGAGCGATTAGCTTACCACTAGTCCTGTTCTATCCCTGTCCCTTCTATTCTTCTCTCTTTAGAAAAAGTGAGGTAACAGGCAGTTCTCGTAGAAACATTTTAATTGAGATAAACTCCATTAGGAGTCCATATGCTCCACATTGGGAGCGGACATGGTTAAAAAAAAAAAGTTAATGCTGTGGTGGGATAACCATGTAGAGCAGTATAGGCAGTGTAGCAGATAAACAGTGTAGAGCAGTGAATTTGGCTGGATCAAAATATTCACTATGATCAAAAATTATACGCAAGCGATTGGAAAAAGAGCGTAATCAACCCATTTTATGCCAACACGTCTTACATATATTGCAAAGCAGTGCATCTCGATAGCAGATTTTAAAGATGTCCCAATACAGCTCTTAGGCGACAATTTACTGAACATGTTCCGTGTATTTAACATGTGTCACATCTGATCCCATAAAGGGACATATATATTTTGAGTAAATTATAAAAAAAAATCCCACTGAATTAGCCATAATAATTATTTAAGAATTACTTTTGACCCACTATAGTTACCATTCTTAGTTATTTCATTTCTTATCAGATTTAATTTTGATTGCAAATTTATGTTAACATTGTTAGTGTCATTCATTAATTTGCATGATTATTTATAAATTCTTTCATACTTCGTTTACCGATTGTTTGCCATACCTTGTTATTTTTCCTTTTTTTAAACAAGCCTGTATTTTTTTACACATCGTCAGTTGATAATGATCGCGATGAATGAAACCGGTCCTGATATATAATAAATGAGTTGGAATAGACATTTTATATTCCGTGTTTACGAAACAATTGGAAAAAAATGTAAGTCGGTATTCCTCTACCAATACAATGCATTCTAGGTTCAACTCCTGGCAAAGAAAGCATGAAATTAAGTAATATTTAAGGCCTTGAGCGTATAAGTTGTAATGCTGGTCTCCTAATAAAACTTACCTCAGAAGAGGTTGATCATTCGCTTCAACCCTCACGTAAATCAGGTATAAAACATTTTCTCTGGATTTACCTTATGGTAGTTTGAAAGTGATGAAGGAATGAAACCGGTCAAAAAAAAAAAAAAAGACTGGTGGTAACACCTTAACAGTCAAATCCTTACAAAATCACGTTTACATTTATTATATAATAGCTTTGACATTTCGTGTCGATGTTAACAAACAGCACTATTAAAAGTAAACATAAAATGCATTATCAATAGTCGAGTAAGTTTTATGATGGTCTTTTCTATCTGGCTTTCAAAGTACCTATAGAAAACGCACGTAATCTTATCATTAATTTTATGTTTTACCTACGTGTTTCTCTAAGAATAATACTGTTACAGTGCAAAAAGACGTGTCTTAAAAACAATGTTATAATATTATATCTTGGGCAAAACATTAGGAAGATGAAAAATTCTTAGAAAATTACAAGATACGACGGAAAAGCTGGCTTCATTTCCCTTGGGTAGAATACAACTAAATTTCCCTACCATTTTCTGAAATATATTGTATGTAGTATTAATTTTAGTAAAATATCGCCGGAATTCAAAATGGCAACTAACGTTGTTGTTATGTTGACGTAACAGTATATGTGGGTTCGTCGTATACCTAAAAGTACAATGGGTGTGGTAATTTCACCCTCATTTACTCAACCGTTAAAAACTGAAAAGAAGACTATTAATACGTTATTGAATGAAACTGTTTGAAAAAAAAGATCGATTGCAAAATTTGTAAGAAAACGACTCTTTGTAAAAATATTAACTATTGACATACTTGTATTTTGCTTTGAGAGGAGAACTGGAATCTTCAATACAGTGTTGTGGAAGACGTCCTACCGAGCAAATAATTAAATATTTCTTACGACTTATTTATAACAATCATCTTACACATACATTCAACTCAAGTACACGCTTAAAATTTATTTGATCAGGACCGGTTTCGCTCCTCGCGAGCATTATCGACGGATAAGAAAAATAAATTAAACAGTGCTATTTATACAAGTTAAATTGAAATAAAAAGGTGTCAGCAACTACTAAAAATGAAAAGGATTTACAAATTACATTATAATTACACAATTAAAATGCTTAACACCTATAACATACACTTAAAAAATCATCAATAAATAAGTGGCAAATGATATCAATTATAAACACAATTAAATATATCTCAAAAAGATATCTCTAAAAACTTTAAAATCCTGCATGTTAACAATAAATCTTTAAAACTTGATAAACAAGAGATCTTAGAAATAAATAGACATAAATTCTTAAGCCCTCTTCCACCCACTCGTTAATTTTAAATAACAGTATCCAGTGGCGTAACCATTTAAGCATATCCACAGTTTTTTTACTCGACTGACAATATCTTAGGAGAGTGCAAAGACTTAGTGGTGTGCACTTTAATGTATAGAAATTCAAGTCCTCGAGATAAACGAAATGCTTTTATGAGTATGATGCAGCAAACTTCATCAAGGTCAGGTAATGGAAAAATATTTGAGATTTTTGATACGCGTACTTAAAAGAGTTCCCCACCACTGCGATACACGATTGGAACAGAAAAAAAGCAAAAGAAAATGTCAAAGCCAAAGTGATTCGCATTCACATTTCCAATCATACCTATATTGAAATATGACAACTTTAGTCGACAGATATGTCGCAGTCCTTGGCTTGAGAAACGGCAATATTGTATTTCAACAGGAATCCGATATGGGAATTCAATATTATCGTTTTGCGAAGTATCCATCCACACAGTGTGGGAAGGTGGTTTATTTGGAATTTTTATATCAAAAGTAACGTAACACCGGCACGCGTCATGCTAGCGATAAGGTAAGTGAGAGAACGTATTATTTCTGCATTCAGCGTGGTTCATAATATTGCACTACAAAACTGCCCTGCTAAGTGAAAACACTTTCCGGTTTTAGTGCAATGTATATAACAATTTTAAATATTTATACGAAATTGCAGTTATTTAAAACAGAGGATAGATTTGATAAAATCTCAAAAACATTTTTCCAAATATTTGTCATAAGGAAATCAAAAATGCTGTTTTTTTTATATCATACTCCTCATCTGAGAAATGCGTTTCATTTCAAAACACTGTGTTTTTACATTATAGGGCAGAGATGTTCTTCAGGACTCGTGAAATGATTTACTGGAAGAATATCATTACATGGTTAACAAAAATTGCGAAGTTTTATTTTAGAATAATTGTAATATATTTCTGTCTTGATTTGCCTCTCTGTAACTCGCAGCACACCAATGATTGCGCATTATACACGATGCACACAGACAGCGACTGATTTGGTATTTAAAACCACTATCGATTAAATTGGTATCTTTTCCAGAGAATGTAAACGAGACGGATTAATAGGATTTCAGAAGAAGCGTAGACATAACAGATACCGTTCGGGGATCCAAGTCGGAGACTTCCCAACCATGTGACGAATTCTCAAGAGCGTTGGCAATTCGGTCACAGAACCGGCAATATTGAATAAAACTAATTCAGAGTGGGTCTCGTGATAATTAAATGAACACAAACGATGTGTAAACATCCGGAAGCTTTCATTTGAAAGAGATTTACGGTTTCAAACTAGAGCAGACCGAGTTGACCAAAATCTTGTTGACGGTCGAGAACTTGTGGATAGTGTAGGAGGTGTCGGGATAAATACATTTTGCTTTAATTAAATGCTATGGCTATTCAAAGGTTTTCATCGACACCACAGATATGGGTACATCAGACGGCCTCTGTAGACTACTGGTAAAAGGCCTTACTCTGGGAATCACATAGGTCTACGTTTTAGTCCAAGCAGGATCATTATCAATATTTATTTATTTCAATTCAACATTAACTTTTCCGGTTCTAAGCTCAAGAAATGCGACCCCAATACCCACATTTTCTTAAATATCTATTTTAATATGGGTGATACAATGTTTATAATTAAGGTATTCTTATATCATAGTTTTTTGGACCTTTTGTAGTTTATATAAATACGATAAGATAAGAGATAAGCGCCCGCTTATCAGCGATCGGTCGTAAGATTATAAGCTGAACGCCGCAAAGCAAGCGTGCCAGTCGCGCAGTGACATTTGCACCGAAACCACGTATATTTTACGCGCAACTTAAAATATGATTATTTATTAAAAAAACACGGATTTTTATAAAAAATGTATGAGGAATGATGCAGAGAGATATTTTAAAGCCCTTAGACTATTTTTTTTTGTTGAAATTCATAAGAATAAGGCCAATAATGAGGAAACCAAAGGGGTCCCTAAAAGACCCCATTGGCCGAGAAGTATTTTTCTAGTCTCCGAGCCGCGAGGGTTAAAATGTGATTTAACGATCTCTTAGCATCCGACGTCTTGGCTATTGTCAGCTGAAATGAAGAATACTTTCAATAACTTAATAAATGTAACACAGTTAATTTTTAATTGAAAACCTCTATTAGATATATTGACAACACTGTGTTCCAAAAGTATTCTGGATATATTACGCCACGTAAAACATGTTCGTTTCGAAATTGGATCTTATAAACATCGTGTGACGGAAAGCTTAGCGTATTATACGGTGGCATTAAAAAAAACTCGAATACATACACTTAAAAATGAAAGTACATATATTATTTTATAAATCAATGTCAATATTTGTCACGATGTGAACCTTAAAAACACGCAGGCCCACCATTATCTAATTGTACATCTTAGTAAATTTCACGCATATCTGTTAGCACAAAAAAGAAACATAACTTCGTATTTATAGTTTGGAAATAATCACGTTTTTAATGTAATTTAACCATCAATGTATTCAGTAATAGCATAAATTTAGCATAAATAATAGGTGTGATTTACATAATTTAATATCAAAATACGACCGAAAACATGGTCATTATAAAAATTATGAACATGCCAAACATTTTTAATTACTAATATTCTTTAAAAATAAAAAAGTGAAAATGATACCTCGGTTAAGAGTTAATTAAAAAAAAAAAACTATGCGGACAAGAATATTAATATTATTGTCATATTAATATTCTGACAGAATTTAAAGAACTCGCGGAAATTAAATCAGATAACGTACTGGTAAATGTGGAGCGAAAATTTACAGGAATATCGGAGGAAATTTATCGTCAATTAATTCGGGGAGAGTAAAATTAATTTCGTATGTCGAGTCTATAAATAGGGGGAGACGTTTTTAATAAAATCATCTACCTATTCATCGCCGAGTTGAAAATTGTTGAAGCGCATGCTGAAATATTTTTGGTGATGGATCGATGTTTATAAAATCGATCATAATTATATTTCCTCAAGAAATTCATCTTTCATCTGGCAAACGTCCGTGACCTAATTCTATCTGAGTATATAATCGATTTAATATAAGTACTGTACCATTATTTTTTACGCGATTTTGAAATAACACGGTCCACTAAAAATAACACATTTTTTACATTAATTATTTGTTCGAACACAAAAAAAAATCCCAACACAAAAAAAAACAGAAACGGATTTCCTAATTACAAGAAATTCAACAACACAAGACAGTAATGACAAAAAAAGGCTTCATTAGACTTTTCCAGCGATTAAAGGAATTTATGTCAGTCCCTCATAGTATTATTTTTTTCCTAATTAAAATACATTATTATGAATAATGTTTTGTATAATTTACATACTGGATCTTTATTATTAACTTGTTTTTTACGATTTTCTATGTTACTCTTTTTTCAAATAACACGGTTTTTTGGAATTCATAAACAATTGTGAATTTACACGAGTTTTTATAAAAACGTTTCTACCGTGTAAATAGAGGGTTGAGTGTATATAAGTACTGTTCAGTGAAACCTCTTATTTATGAATTGACATCATTCAAAAAAGTTTATCTCCCACAAATTCAATTAGTTTGACTGTCATTTACGCGACCCAATTAAAAGAACACGCCCGAGCTTGTACGAATGAAGCAATAATCTGTGCCGGAATAACAACGGACCGCAGCACAGGGCAGTCGCACGCACCTGCGTATTAGCGCACGCGGCTGTATAATACAAAATCTGTGCTGCCCTGAGTTGCACTGCGCTGATTCTCAACATACGCTCAGCCCTACTGTTATATAACAAGTAACTTTAATAAGAAGTATATACATATTTCGGTTTTAATATATAATATTACTTTGTGAACTAAGTACCAAAGCTTGTAATGAGGGACGTGCCATAATAATAAAGTACTGGCATCATATAGCTTCAGAATATATTACTTTACGCAACCTTATTACATAACGTAACATCAACAACATGTTTGTTTTTATACTACTCAAGTAGCAAGAATCTTTTAAGACATTATTCGGTTTTTTGCTGCTGTTTTTCAACAGAATTAGATGAGATTATAATGAATTGAATTTTTTTGTTGTATTATTAACACGAGGACGGCTCTTTACTGTCCTATTTACAATGATGTGGATAATTTGCGGCATTTTTTCGAATATTTTATTATTTATTTAGATTTGTGAGTTTTTAGAAGATAAATTAATGTAGTTTTTAAAATATTAAAAGTTTCCCCATCTCTTTATCAAACCATCCTAATTGCGTTAACTACGATGACTCCGAAATGAGGTTTACATAAATGTGTGCATGATTCACCAAACTATTCTCAATGGGTTAATTTTCATATCGAAAATATTTGGCGGAATTAATCTTCAAATATTTTGAATTCATAATAATATATTATACATGTTAAATTTGATGTATTACCTTATATAATACTATTGTTTTTTGACATTGTAGGGAAGACTGTTGGTAACATTGGGTGAATGAACTATAATCGCTTATCTCACATATACAAAACGGATCGAATGTGAAAATTGTTAAAAACATTCTGTTTATGTTACCGACTCATAATGCAGTCTGCTCGTCGATTGAACGTAGCACTGAAGTTTGCAACGCTGGTCGCTGATTCACACCACTGCATAACAGTTGAACTTATTTACTTGAAGTGAATGAGTGCATATATTACTACATCTAATAAATTTTAATTGTGAATTACAATAAAATACATTCTCGTAATTCTACTCTTTAAAAAAATACATTAGTAAAAAATATTTTTTTAAAGTTTACCTTTATATAAAGGACACTCGGTTTTATCGTACACTCCTCTACCGACATCATTTCGTTAAATCGAGGTTTTACTGTTTGTGCTGATGCGAAGAAAACAAAAACAGCCGTAATTGCAATCCCTACTAATGGACTAAATTTTAGCCTAACAGCTGCGCTTAAGCTATCCCTGAAATGGACGTTACCTAAGTGGAATTCATAGTGGAAAAAATATTTCTTTAGGCAATATTCCAGAATAACAAAAAAAGAAAACACTCCAGTACTTACGCACACAAATGCCTCTCATCTAACTTGTGCCAACTATGTCGCGTAATGATGAATTAATTAATTTAGTTTTCTATTATGAGTGAAACATATGGCGGAGTGACATCACTGAGTGAATTAATCCTTTGAGTGGTGAGTTAATTTTTACTAAATTATGTTTTTTCTTATATTTGGATTATTTGTAGTATTGCCGCACACTAAAATATAAAAACCTTTTTTTGTATACGGACCAATCTGGGGAGAATATTAGTTATTATTTCAAGTAAATATTTTTTTTAAATTATAAAATTAAAAATGTAAAGTAAACTAGTTCTTTATTACTTTTGAATATTTTTCTAGAAGCTATTACTTCGCTTTTGCGTCAAGATCTTTTTTGCTCTCAATTGTCTACATGTGTCGCTCTACAGACGTCGATTCTAGAAAGGAATCGATCATGGCTACCGATTTGTTTACAAATGTTACCCTTTTTTAAAAAAACATTTTCTTCGTTTGCTATACAAACTCCCGACTTTTTTTAACAGTTAAGGATCAAGAGCAAATATTCCCATTAATTCTGATTTACCTTGTAAGTTTATTACAAACTTAGATTAAATCTGTTTTTATAAAATGAAAAAAAAAAACATTGTGTAAATACCAGGAATGTGAAGTCGGAGTCGTTATAGCGTTCACTCCGACACGTTTTTTAAATTCAAAAAGTTTTGCATTTTATTAGATAGTAAATAATACGCAAATTATTTTAATGTACAATGCCAATTTTTCTATCCTCGATAATTTAACTATGTATTAGTTTTCTTATACACCTATCCGTCCATTCTCACGAGATTAAACAATTGAATAACAAGAAGTTCTCTTTAAAAAATGTCGCATAAGAAGTTCGTATGCGACAAATTCGAAGCGGATACGGTTGAAAAAATATAAATGGCCGAACACGAATAGTAAAGAATGATATAGATAAGCGAGGTAAGATAGCTTATTGCATGGGTGTCCAACCAAATACTAAAATTGAATTATTTTGCAAGCACATGCCTATCTAATGATATGTATTTCGCATTTAAAATAAACATTTGTATGTTTGAAGAAGGGAAAAAACCCCTACTAAATAAAATTTCTTATAAGAATTATAAAAGTCGATCGCGAAAAAATTTAAGATTGAAAAGTCGATCCCAGGGCAAAAACGTTGGACACCCTTGGCTTATTACAAAGGGGATAAGCAAGTAAGCTAGTAGGTTAAGCGCAGCTCTACAATTAATTTCAATAATCCCTTTTTCGCAATAATTTCGCCTTGACTATCATGTCTGCTAGCATCGTGCGCGTATTGTAAAGATTAACATGACGTAACAGCTGACCGATCTATTGAAGTTACGAGAATCAGCGGTAGTTGGTTTGAAAACGAAATGAAAAAATCGAAACGCTTTAGCAAGTGAATCCAATTTTATATCTACATATTTACTAATTACGATAACATGGCTTTAATATTAATCTCTGATGATTTCGTTATCTTGTGAATTTTTTGTAATGTTTTCTATATTAACTACTTGTGAAAATGTTACGCAGAGCAATTGCATAAGAAACACCTTTTCTCACCCTTCCATTACACAAACTTTATAACTAAGCAGTGGACATAGTATCATCACCAGTCACAATTTAAGTCCCCAGTGAGTTGGGAGTACGCATGCCCCATTACTGGAGCGGGTTTATATTCCAAAATGTAAAAATTTACAATGTAAAATAAAACACTCGGTTATCAATAGTCTATTACGCAACTTATTAATCTTCAGTTATTTATAATTAAGATATTAATTAGTGTATACATTTTTTCTAACGATGGATTGTACCTACAATACTGCTGAATGTTAAATACAGAGGAAAATATCATCTCCTGAAATCGGTCAAAACATGTTAGGTTCGCACGACACGCCCCCACCACTTTTTTTCTTCAATGATCGATCGGATGTACACTTTTTGAGATATCAGTCTATAGAATTGATAAAAATGGTTTTATTTATTCATGAAAACAATTTTCAGATATTATTTTTCTATCAAATGAAAAAAAAAAGTAATCAAACGAATATAGTTTAAGGGTATAAAGTTTTGAAAATTATCACCATTACACTATTAGTGGTTTCCTCTTCAGTTTCTGATAAAAAAGCAATTCGTTAAAAGCTATTGAAATTCGTTCTAAGATATTTCATTTGACAAACGGGAGGGGTGAAATCGGTTTTCTCTGAAAGTGACAATTCTCTCAGTTATGTTAACAGACCAATGAATGTATATCACTATATTATGGAAGGGTGAGTTTCCTCCCTTGGGATATCCGTGTGAATACAATTATGGATTGGAAGGCAGAAAAGAAGAAGAAAAAAAACTATTAAAAATTGTAGAATATTACGGAAAATAAATGACGATAATTCTTACAACCTTTTAAGCCTAAGTAGCATTTTGATTTTTTAATAGGAAAAACTAGAGCCTATTTCGATAAATTTCGTTAATGAATTATCAGCAGATAACTATTCAAAACTAACATCTACATAAGATTATTACACTGTAAAATCCAAGATTCAAAGTTTAAAAACAAGTTTCTTAATGGAATCAGTATTTACTTGATGGAACTCCATAATGGAGTTTTAAAAATGCACTATTTCGAATTTATATGATTTTTATAAAAAGTGAAATCTCAATTGCTTAAAAGATTACTTTTAGGGTGTTTGTTCACTGTTAATACTTGGTGGAAAGGCATTATATTAATAAAAACACAATATGCCTTTGTACTTAATTCCACTTTATTTAATAGGTCAGGATAGGTTTCGCTCATTGCGAGCATTGTCTTATCAGTTGACAATGCTCGAAATGAGCGAAACCGGTCCTGACCTATTAAATAAAGTGGAATAAAGTACAAAGGAATATTATGTTTTTATTAATTAGCTTAAAAGATTTATGATATACCTAGAAACATATCTGTAATATTGATAAAAAAAATACTTCAGTATTGGAAAAAAGTGATGTAAAATAAAACGTCATTTCGACATTCTATAAACAGGGTTTCCAGACAAGATAGTTGAATTAAAAAAACACGAACAGAGGAGTTGAGTCAGGGTCATCATTTAAGATGAGCATACAATTATAACAATGATGATTGATGATACCGAAACAAGTGAAATTAAAAAAAAAAAACAATTTATTCCAAGTGTGCAACTTTCACCGGCCGTTTCGCCGGTTGAGTTTTCATTATGCAATGTTGAATGTTGTGAAGCGCGTGAGTATCAGACGGAACAATTTATTGTAAATTATGAACAAAAATAATCTTTTTAAATTTCTGAAAATGATGTACATACCTCAAAGAAGAATTATCCTGGATGAACCATAAACCCAAAGTTTACACTTCACAATTATATGTACTTATCACGAACTAACACAACATGCAACCAAACAAATACCTAGAAAAAATTAGGAATAAAAAGAAAACAATAGTAATTAATTTCCTTTTCTCAAAACGTACGCACAATAATTTATTTCACAATTAATTCTCAGCAACCACACTGAAGTAATATATAAAAATATATGAATGTATTATATTAACGAAAAAACCGGTAGATAATCTTTGGTTTTCCACTTGCTATTCAAACCTTCGGATAGTTATGTATAATCGATACTTTTCACTGATTATCAATATCGAAGATGACTTTTGAACGTGCCCGTTTCTAATTAAGTCAACCGTGGTATTATAGATAGTATAAAATATGTAAAAATTTCCGTTGAACAAAAAGTCAGAGCTGCCGAAACGTGACCACACCGACAAGCGCGCGAACAAGACTGAACGAAAAGTGTGAAGTGGGGAGGGAAAGGAGAAGGGCGGGATGCGCAGGCGCGGAGGAGCGTATACCTCAATAATTTTAAGATAAAGTTTGTCTTATAAGAATGTATAAATTTTCACGAAGATAAAAAAAATCGCTTTTCAATGTGACGAATATGTTTTTTTATAATTTTATTATTAGATACTAATATACTCTCATGATAATAGGGTAAAATATCAAGGTATTTCAGTTCTACAGTTTTTTAAAAAGTTAAAGGTTGATAGCTATTTCGGCTTACGCCATCGTCAGAACTACAGATGAACTACAGATGGCGTAAGCCGAAATAGCCATCAACCTTTAACTTTTTAAAAAACTGTAGAACTGAAATACCTTCATATTTTACCCTATTAAAATGGAGTTCTACCAAGTAAATGCCAAATCAATAAATACTCTCATGTTAGCTACGATGATTTCTACCATCATTGGTAACTCTTTTTCGACGATAGAGGTTTCATATCGACTGTGGAAAGAAAAAAGGACGTAACCCACACTATTTCAAAACAAGTTTTTTTTCAATAAACACAATTTTTAAAACATGATACACGTTTCATCAAAAGGATGCAAGCTGCAAATGCAGAATTAGTGTCTAAATTTAGCTTTTAAGTTTGAAAAGGATGACCTTGTAAAAAATTAAAACCAAGAAAAGAGACAGAAATATAGGTTTTTCCTAGACAATTTCTTTAATTAATATTAGATTATGCCTATAAACGCCAGTTTAGAAGTCTCGGTGCACTTTAAGGTTGTTTATAATTCAAAATTTGCATATGGCCCAAAATCATCAAAACACGTTTTTTGCGTCTCCTGTAAAATTTGATATGTGTAGGTTACGTCCTTTTTCTTTTCCACAGTTAATACCGTTCATATCATTAACATTTGAAACAGGTACAATAATAATTAAAACGTCCATGAACGAGTTATATTTAAACTTCTTAGTAAATCGTGGATTACAGAATTCTATTTAATCCGATTAATCTACAAAAATGATAATCCAAAAGAAAAAATCTTCAAGGAATAAAAACCAGTTACAAAATTGGGTTCGGTAGATTATACGTAACGAACTAGACGCCAAAATAATGCGGATAATAAAGACGAGTATGGGGCGATTCAGGAAAGGTGGGCGTTGAGGTCAATCCAAGCAATTTATCACAATCAAATTATATTTTCACGAGTTCAATTGGTGGAGAATGAAACCTTTTTATGAGAACAGTAAATATTTTTTCATTCCTGGTTACACTGGATTGAAAGACTCTTGTAAATTATACGATAAACGTTACATAATAAACAAAAAATCTGTAAACAATAAACTTATCAATATTTCATATAATTTTGTTAATTACAAAAGATTATTTATTACGCCTTCCATGACTACTCATATTTCACTGATACAATACACATATAGTCGCATGCCAAACTCTACTTCGTATGTTAAATGTATTGAATATTAAAGTAAGAGATAATGGAGACGCAGGCGGCGCAACGCAGGACAGCACAGAATTGGCAAGTTCAGACAGGCGACGCAGACAAGTGCGTACTGCGTACAAGCGTATCCTGTGTAAAACTGCGTCACGCAAGTGACATGAATGACACATGAAGAGTAAACATTCAAAAAGTGATTTGTCAATTTTTTTTAAAAATCTATATATTAATAGTCGATAATGTCCGTCCATATGATTGTCCTTTCGTATGATTGTCTGATTGTCCTCATTTCCCCTCCCCCTCCAATCCTCCAGTTGGGGCCAACGGGCTTACAGCTAGTACAGTTTAATATCAGTTGTCCATAATAAAATCCATACATGGAAATCAAAATTAATATTCAAAAAAGGTGTATTCCTGTACAAATTAAATCATAAAATTGACACACTCAAGGAAACAGTGATTTATCCAACACTCAAATCATCATTAGGTACCTAAGCTCTGTATTTATGTGACAAATGACTATTTGAATGTTTGCTCCTTATGACTCATAATAACTCTTATAATGTATTTGGTGAGTAGTCTACGTGAATAAAACATCGTATAAACAAAGTTCGTTCGCAGTAATTCAAAAAGTTTCTCAGACATTGTCGTCTTCACAACAGAGCACAGCGCAGGACAGCATGTCTAAGTTGCACGTGCCTTCGTGACAGCGTACGTGGGTCTGTGCTCCTTCATGTAATACAAAATCCGTGCTGCCCTGCGCTGCGTCGCTTGTGTCTCACTATACGCTTAGCCTAGTACGTGGTTTTGCTCAGCTAGAATGTATGCCTTATGAACTTTAACTTGACTCATATGTCACAATAAACAGCGAAGACGCTATACATATGGATCAAAATGTATACATACATACATATATCGTATTGTGCATTTTTAGGTATTATTAAATGGCTTCAATGAACTTTCGGTTAGATCATTTGCACTTATAGTGTAGCTCCCCCATAGAACTCTGTTTGGTTACAATATTTTTTTTGATTTAAAAAAAAATATATAAGCACGGATGGTTGTGATTATTAAAATTTAAATATAATAAATATATATCAAATATTTTTTTTCTATTTTCAACAAAATCAAAAATCAAGTTCACTTGTACCAGTGAAAACCATCCAATCCACAAGTGCAATTATTTTTAACCCTTATTAAATTAGTAACATGTTATGTTCTAACAATCTAACGGATCGTGAATCAAATTAATAATTTGGTCAAATATTCCAAAATAAAAAGACACCATTTTTCTGTATACTCAAATCACAAAAAATCGTTTATCTTTATTACTTCGTGTTTTAAATTTTACATGGATGTGACATACTAATTATTAATGAATTCGGGGTGTTGCCGCTTAGCTCTCATCGATCACTGTATACAATCCAATGGCGCAAAACCGTATTCAAATCAACTGGGGAGTGAACACAGTCAAATAAATGCTAAGTCTATAAGTGAATGCCGAATATTATATCAATATTTGCGTCGTGTTGCCCCAGGTTCTGCTGTAGTGTCATCGATCAAAATGAATAGACAATATTGTAACACCACAACCTTGTTATAGTCGGACATAAATAAGCTGTCGAAGAACACTCAATATCAATCTTTCGGTGGCTAATAAAACTAAGTCTTAACTTGATATTACTGAGGATTTATTGTAAGTGCATTCATTGTACATTCGTATTTTGGTGTAACCACAAAGAATAGCGCATAACTAGCGATTGCAATACTGGACGAATACATCAAGCAAATCCATATCTATAACGTCAGCCTAGCCGTAGAATATAAAGCTTGTATCTTGGCTACAAAATATTGACTGTGGAATGAAAAATGACGTAACCCACACATATAAAATTTTACAGGAGGCGCAAAAAACGTGATTTGATGATTTTGGGCCATATGCAAATTATGAATTATACACAACCTTGAAGTGCACGGAGACTTCTAAACTGATGTTTAATTGACATAATCTAATATTAATTAAAGAAAATGTATAGGAAAACCTTTCTTTCAGTCTTTTTTCTTGGTTTTAATTGTTTACAAGGTCATCTTTTTCAAACTTAAAAGCTAAATTTAGATACTAATTCTGCATCTGCAGCTTCCATCCTTTTGATAGAACGTGTATCAAGTTTGATAAATTGTGATTATCGAAAAAAAGCTGTTTTGATTAAACAGTGGGTTACGTCCTTTTTCCTTTCCACAGTCGATATAAATGAGAGCGTATAACGTAATTGATAATTAACGGTAGTACTTTTTTAAAATTCAAAATAATTAAAAAATATCGTTTTGCATCAAATTATCATTGTGTTTGTTCTGCATGAAAAGGTTTAATATCTATAATTTTTTATATTTTTTTAATCAGAAAATTTTAACCGTTAATTACATATTACAATACAGTAAGCACCCCTGTATTGATTCCTTCTATAGTCTATAAAGATGTTTCTAACAGCGTATGCGGCAGTCCTCCGTATAGCGGTCCCCCTAGCATAGTTTTTTTTTACAAAACGCTAAATTTTAAAGGTCATAAATATTTCATATTTTAAAAATTGAAAAAATATTTGTCAATAGCTGTTTGACACTTGTTAACAAACTAAATGCAAGGTCATTTAATATATAAAAATATTAAAATGTTTGATTGTTGATTTCGTTCAATTCTCAAAATACAAATGAAAGAACCTAACCCCAAATTTTGTATGGGTGCCTAGTCCCCTATAACGAAGTATTCTTATAGCGTAGTCCCAATCTCTACGCCAGGGGTTACAAATCTTTTCGGACCCTAGAGCGCAATCTCAAATACTATTAGGGCGGCGAGCACGACATTTTTTTCAAAATCTCAAAACCCAGGAATTTACCGATTTGTAAAAAATATCTCCGAAACTAGTTTTTTTTTTTTAAGCTCACCGAAGAATTTGAAAATTTCAAATTAGTTAAAATAATTGGCGGGCGCCATAGCACCCGCGGGCACGGGGTTGGTAACCCCTGCTCTACGCTATGGCGGCGTCGAATGTACACAAAAATCAAGTATTAGAATTAGAAACTACATACAAGATTGCATCGGGGCATCATTTGAACAAGATTGAATTTGAGATCAAGAATTAAAAATCCATCTCAGAACGATAAAAAGTATCTGCTCGTATAAAAGAAAATCAACCATAATTACGATTATCCTCAGTAATTAAATATTCATCATCATCTAGCTGTGTCTGGGAGTCAGCACATCTGCAAAATTGGAAATCCTTCACTGCAATTTTACACTCGAGCTATACAAAAGATAAGAGAGAAAGGATGCCACCATGAGAGTCGGATTTTAATAACAAAAAAAAACATTAAAGGTCACAGATGTTGGTATATCTTGAAACGAGCTATCCAGAAACATAATTACCGTGATAAAGTCAGTATTAATTTGTGTGGCGATTTGGCTGAAGTTTATCAAGGATATTTACCATCTTTATAGAAATTCCACTTATTTCATTAGATATGTAGACTAACACCGACTCAGCATACTGTGAGCCGCACCCTGCTTACAGCTCATTTGGCTACAGCTTCTTACGTAATGGAAAACCTTAAAGATGAAACTTTTATAAAGATGAAGTAAGTACCTATACCCAATCATAAAACATATTTTTATTTATTTTCTTGTCTCCGTGCATGAAATGGGTATGCGAATGTAAATATTATGCAGTATTTTATTTCATGCTTTTACTAATCAAAGTCGTAAATGGTCAAATATCACTATCTAGCAAAATATATAAACCTTTCACAGATATATTATATGAGCCCTGGAGAGGTGAAGTGAGCCAAGTATTAACATGGTATTTTTTCAATCAATAAAGTACAACACGTCAACTTTCGGTGGATTTAATATTTTTATTTTAGTTAGATAAGAAAGTTTGTATTTACTTGTGGAATATTATAACGAATCCGACTTTTTTTTGTTGCTAAAATGCCACTTAGCTCATTTCACTTCTGGAACTCATATATAGTGTGATACAAACATAATTTCGCTCAATGTAAAATGTTGCATTGATTCCGATGGTTTCCTGAAATATAAATGCAATAAAGCAAACTAGTATGCAACTAAATAACCGTGCTTTAAATATAATTTTAGATGTTTTTAATCCATGTTAGCTCCCAATGTGGAACATATGGCCGCCCGAACTGCTTGTAACTCAGTTGCTCAACCTCTATTTTTTGGAGAGAGTAGAAGTAGAAGAATATGACAATGACAAGATTTTTTATCCATGTACGCTCCCAATGTGGAGCATATGGCATCCTAATGCAGGTATCTCAACAGAATTTTTCTACGAGAACTGTTTGTTACTCAGTAGCTCAACCTCTCTTTTCCAAAGAGAGTAGTAAGGAAAGGATAAGGCTAGTACAGGACTAGTTGTTAACTAATCGCTCTCGCTACGCCCAGTTATTTAAGAATTGGAAAGATGGGAAAGGTAATTTTTAGACATCACTAACACCCATGCCTTCGAACAGAAATCGAAAAATGCTGTGTCGAGACTCGAAAACATGGAATCCGACACGGAAGCCAACAACGCTGACCGCTGCGCCATATGACCCGACAGGACATGGCAAGATTAGCGGTTAGCTAATCGCTCTCGCCACGCCCCGTTATTTCAAGAATTGAAAGGGTAAAACTTTTCATTCTTAAAATAATAATTAACAGAAAAAAAAACAATGTGTTGATAAAACATTATATGTATCCGAAATAGTGTACTGTATCAGTTGGAATTTTTTTAGTACTTAGTAAGAACAAAAACTAATAAAGTATAATAGATTTGGGACAATGACTAGTAAAACGATTTTAAAGCTCGAATGTACATAATTACATTTTTTAGATACATAAATAATTTAATACAATAAAAAAATGATTTATTTCATAATGTGACAGGCCAATCAGCAATATAAATCATAGATTAAAAACTATGAGTAATTATTTTTTTCATTGAACTATTATTACTCTGGAAACGTGAGATGATGAGTCTTCCATCACAATAATTTACATCAAATTGGTAACAAGAAACCTCACCTCAACTCATCAATAGGCAGTCAATTACTTAGAACATTGTACCTGAAGAATACAAATGAGGAAATATCAATCATACTTAATCATCGTCCGACTTATCATCGGGAAGTCTCTGCTGGGCAGACAATATAACATACATGCGAGAGGCGATTTTGAAAGCTAGAAAAAAAAACGTAAAAAAACCTTGAAGTTTACTGTCGAGAAAGAGAGTGGTTTGCCCTGAGGTTATAGTAGTTTATTTTATTAATATAATAAATTCGATTTGATTCATATGATATGAAGCACTCTTAATTGCAGATGATAATAATATAACAATTCCAGCCAGTGTTTTTAAGGAGAAACGTGTGCGAAAATAAATAGAATTAAATTCTTAGAATGAGTAGAAAGAGTAAACAACGGGAAGGCCAAAAATATTAACAGTTTGTTTGGGTTAAAGTTTAATACAATTTAACAGTACGTATACATTTTCTTTTATAGCGAGACACAAAACTCGTGTGAACTAATTTTAACGATTCAAATTATAATTACGCTTATCGCAATACCCGAGCGGTTAAGCTCTAGTTCAGGCATGGGGAGCCTGCGGCCTTTTGGCCACTCTGGTGCGGCCTTCTGGCCAATCCTGTAATTTGTAAATTCGGAAAAACGAGGTATGGAGATAGTCTGAGGTGAAAGTATAGCGAATTGAGGATTTCAAATTCCTCGGTGAGCTAAAAAAAAAAACGTTTTGAGATAATCTGGGTGAAAAAGTAGGGGGTAAGGGATTGAAAATTAATCAATTCCGTCCTAGTCAATGTTTAGTGCGGCCTTATGTCGAATCAGAAAAATGAATGCGGCCTTTAGAGAAGAAAGGTTCCCCACCTCTGCTCTAGTTAATATGCATACTAATCAATCAATCCTTCGATACAACCAAGCCTCATCACAAAGAAGAAGAGAAAGGGCCGTAAAAGAGCGATTGACTTACAAAGAGAAAATAATTATAGATGACAAAAAATTTTCAATTTTAAATATCACATAAACCATTATATGGTTACTCCCGTTACTTGAAGTAGCAAATACACTTAATTCACAATTTAAAAGTTTGGAAGATGTAAGTAGTCACTCACCCTAGGATGTTAAGAAATGGACGTATACTTTATTTAGTAGGCCGGTAATAATTCTTCGGGAGGGCTTACCTGAAAAAAGAAAAAAAAACACATTTATATAAATAATCAAACAGAAAGAAAGAACTAAATAAACTTACGAGTAAAAGAACGCCATTTCTCGACATATTTATTATACTACGTTAAATTACCTTTTCTTATTTTCTATAGTTGTTTGATCAAGAAATAATTAATTAGTTAATATCGCTTTCTTAACATCCATTTTTTTTAAATATATTTAATCGATAAATTTTCGCCTATATATAAATAAACTTTTTGGTTTGGGGACAGATTTAGATATAAAACATTGCGCATTTTTTGACAGAACATACATATTTGTAAATTAAAATCGTTCAAATTGTGTACATTCACACAAGTTTTGTCACTAACAACCCGGGTTTCGCCTTTCGGCATCTTCAGACGTTCAAGTGCACGGATGAACTTGAACTGACAAATTATAACATGTTTGTCATGACCGAAATGAGCTATATGAGTTTTTAATCAACGTGCTGTACTGTTTTGAGCTAGTCTCATCGTCAAAACGTTAAAAACTCGAGCAAAAATACTTCAGTCCAAACAACAAACCAATCAGTTGAACCGTCGTGTGTATATGGTAAACATAATTGTTGGTAACAAAACGAATTATTATACATCAATAAATTAACATGAAAATAACGTCATATCCGAACAGGGTTGCCAGGTTTCCAAAATGACAGATCGGGACATTCATTATTTCGAACGATCAAAAAAAAAAAAGAAGTTAAGAAAAAAACGGGTATTTATTTAAATTATAATATATATACATACGTATGTTAATACAATATATACATATGTATAGAAGATAAAACAAAAATCATAACAATTTTATTGAAAATATTTTTCCTGACTTTTAGCTTGTTTCAAAATATGTTTGACATCTTTACTTGATAAAATGTTTCTAAAGTCAATACAATTGTATTAAAAATTTTGTTTGATGATTAATTCCGCTTTAACAGTTGTTTCTCTACTTTCTCCGGGCTACATTCATTAGACTAAATATTGTTTCGGAAATTGCATTGGAATGTGGAATTGAGAATATGTGTATAACTGCTATTATGCAGTGGGTCTTGGTGACTCACTGTCTCTGCGCGACTCATGGTACCTACACGTTTAATATTCATAAGCTATACACATTCATTATACAACTATGACGAGACACTGCCTGAGAATCGTTTTAGACCCAGAGCAGTCCTGCTCGACGACCCTCCATAGATCTTATGTTGTCTAAAATTGTCAATTTTAGAACGAACTTAGCATCACGAAAATGACTCTCTTTGTTTAAATGTTTTTTGTGTACTGTATGTGTGTATGTATGTATGCGTATGTGTGTGTACATGTACGGATATAGTATGGAGGAAGCATATGGAATGTGATTTGCAAAATAATGCATATGGAGTTCCCGTGAACTTCTTATCTCTGTAGTGATCGCGCCCTTCCGTCTGCAAACGACGGTAAGGGGATGCAATTTACAATTTTTCAAAATCTTTACCGATGAAGGAGACTGGAAGAACCTTGGTGCGTCCTGGTACTTGAAGCTCCATAAATTTGATATCCAAAAAAAAATAATTCCGTAAATTAAATTTCATGAGTTTCGTAAAAGAAGCAGTACAATCATTGTCAAGTCGAGATTTTCAGAGGCAATGCGGGACTCGGGATTTGTCTGTTGAACTCGGGACAGTCCCGCTAAAATAGGGACGCCTGGCAACCCTGTATCCCAATGACGTGATTATAGTTCCAAGTCAAAAACTTAACACATATACGACAGCATCGTCGGCCTCTATGGTTTAACGGTAATAGTTTACCCTAGGAATTAGATTAGATGGGCCTGGGTTCATGTCCCGACAGGGTCAATATATTTTTTTCTTCATTCAAATTTGAAACGTTGGACATGGGTATGTATATGATATCATTTCGTCTTGAGTTAGTCTCGAGCAACTTAAACTTTAAACGTTTGAATTTACCTTGTATTACTTTACAACATTAAAATATTTGTCGAAATGGCGTTAGTGTAACGTTAATATATATATATTTTTTTAATGTTTGGTCTACCTCAGGTACAATTTTATTGTCAAACCAAACTGTAGCATTCCTGTCGAATTTATTTCCAATATTTTTTAATTATAAAAAAAAACACAATAATACTCTGTACTACTATCACTTTTATTTAAAGAAGATCAGGAACGGTTTCGCTACTGACGACCATTATCAACTGTAATTATTTGAGAGGCATTAAACATTTTAATTTGAGTCAATTTTGTGTCACTTATTCAATGAATGTTGTACTGTAATTTGCAAATTCTTTTAAATACCAATTTTTTATTACACCTTTTCTACTTCACTTTGTTTTAAATAAGCAACACTGTAAAATAATATTTTCTTATCAATTGATAATGCTCGACATGAGCGAAACCGGTCCTGATCATTTAAATAAAATTGGAATTAGTACGCAGGAATATATATATATATATATTTTTAATGTAATGCCTTTCTACGAAGTATTCACAGCGAACACCCTAAAAGTGTCCAATATTTTTCACATAAACATACATAGATATGAGCAAAGTAACTAAAAAAAATCCAACCAACTCATTCATGAATTTTGTATTATTAGAGTTCCGCTTTGAATTTTGTTTTTCGTACAAACAGACTATATAATATGGCTAACGTATGGCATACACTCATAAAACAAAAAGACCTGGAGGAGTTGAAAAAATATTTATATATAGCCATCAACAACAGAAATTTCACTTTTCTCTGAAAATTCCCCAAAATAACCGCCTTCATAATACATATATGTATTAGCAATACTGCCACTAGATTATTAATAGCGTGAGGGTTAATTGCCAGTCTAGTCCAGTCTATAATATTCACTATGTATTTTGTTTTCATAGAAGCATTTTGAAGGTCATCACGAGATAAATATATAAGCTTCACTAAAAATATAACCAATTTTATATCGTTACTAACTACATATGTGTTTTGTCAAATAATGCCTTCATTTTATATTTAAAATTATTCAGTGACATTATAAAAAGGGACCGTGGACGGTTAATGAGAAAAAGTATCCTTTGATCAGCCTAACCAACCACTGGACTAATGTCATTAACAAATTAAAGGACAAGGTGTTACATATGACATCATAAGTTCATAAATAATAACTTTGTCAGTATACTGTCAGCAAACGTTAAGTCGAAAAAAATATTTTTTTTGCGATAATCAACTTTTTCGAATATCATGAAGCGAACTGAAATGAATGTAGCGCGGACGTACATACACAATAAGAAAAAATGAACGAACAACAATTAACTAAAACGTTTACAGCTCAAAAAGGTTAGTCTTCTAATCCAGTGCTTCCCAGATTGGGGGCCGCGGATTTTTTTTTCAGATTTAGGGGGCCGTGGAATGAAAAAGGTTGGGAAGAACTGGTCTAATCGTCTTTGGGTAGCTGTTGAAATAAGATTTTTTTTTAAGTTAAAAAGCGTTAAGTTACTTATAGATTTTTGCCAGGAATAATTTCCAAAGAAATCGACTCAGTTTGTATTAGGTACTTCTATGAATATCGAAATAAAAAAAATGTAGTAGGTACATATGACTTGTTTTTTTCAGACGATCGAGCATGTTTAAATCTATCGATCTGAATTCATAAAAACTCAAATCAGGCAATTTTTGACTTAGTGTTTTCTGGCAGTATATCGAAGTACATATTTTACTTATAGCTTATTTCTACATTGGAAGACCGTAGTGTGTGTTAAACAATAACTGACATATTATATTAGAAGTTTATCTTTTGAAATCAAACACTGCGTATTTGTAATAAAATGGGAAGTCAATAAGCATCCCTGAAATAAGTAAGAGAATAATATCAAGGCTGGAAAGATGCTGATAGAATTGATTGAATTGGGACAAAATAATAAACCCCTATTGATAAATGAACTAACACTTTCCTAGAAACATTAATGTAATGCAGGGGGGGGGAACAAAATTCAAAATGAGCGGCGGGCCGCAAGGAAAATATCATTTTTAGGTGTACATTATTTATTATCATGAAAAAAAAACAATCTAATGAGAGGAATGGAACTGTTTTACGTCTTTTTATTGTTTTAAATTCTGGTGTTAATTTTGTAGTTGAGATTTAAGAAACTGTTTGTAAATGTTCATTGGTGATGTTTGATCGTAAAGAGTTTTTAAGGTTCATGATTGAAAATGTTTGTTCATCCAAAAAAAACGATTATTATATTTATGTTCAATCTTTTTTTAAAAGGGCGTTAAAAGATAAAAACGTGAACCTTTTTCAAAAATATAATATTGCTCGCGAGCCGCAGAAAAATACGCAGCGGGCCACGGTTTGCCCGTGCCTGATGTAATGCAATGATAGTTATTCAAAAAAAAAAAAAAAGTTTTTTTTTTAATTACTGCAAATGTGCTATTTTTTATTATCTCATAATCTGTTGACAGTGAATTTGTTGTTTAAAAAAGCATTCAAGTAGCTGAACAGTTTACAAGACAAAATGTAAAATAAATCAATAACTAGAAGGAAAAACCATTTTTCTTCTTTAGTATAATAAATAAGCAAAGATAGTTTAACATCAAGCACCACAAATTCTTGTATCATACCATATCTAATGTACGAAGAAAATAAATACTTCCTACTTGAATAAAGATGAGAGTGTTTCATAAAGCACAGTATGAATAGACACTGCTATATTAGGAAATATTATACTTGTAAATCCGCAAAAATGAACTGCCGCTACACGAATTCATTCAGGAATAAATGTTTTTTTTAACGAGAAAAGGTTTTAATGAATCCCGCCAAACGAAATTAGTTAAAATAATATAATGAGTGTTTTTCGTGCAATGTAGCGTCAGGTGTCAGAAGGTGTAGCGTTTAACCGTGACAAAATCAGGAAGAGACAGGTAATTCTTATCTGTCAACCTGTTTTCCACCATTCTGCGGCTAACCGCTTAATCGCTTTGCAAAACCAGCAATAGAATGATAGGCGTTTACGCTATGCATACATAACAAATGTTGGCATAAAAAACATGCGGTTTTATGTTAAATATTTCAAAACATATGCAGAAAGCTTCTCTCGCACGTACAAAACATATTCATTGAATATTTTTAAAAAAGTTGTCCTCGTCTGCCCTTATATACATAGTATCTATTACAATAATCGAAAGGCATTCAAATATTCGTAGAAGCTGACAACTTTGGCGTAGCATACTGCATTCGATTGAACTACCCCAATCGACAGTGCAACCTAAAAAAAACTATAAAACAACAAAACGCTCTCCTTTACTGATACGCAAGGTTTTGCTATATATATAAAATAATAAATCACGGTTTATATACGTATATTCTTTGATTTCTATATTAAAAAAAACATAATATTTCTTGGTACTATTTCCACTTTTATTTAGCAAGATCAGGACCGGTTTTGCCCATAATAACGAGCATTATCAACTGATAAGAAATAAAATTTGAGTGATATTTTTACAAAATTAAATAATAAGGTCTTATTGTTGAATATTGTTTTTTTTAATTTAACGCCTTTCCACCAAGTATTGAGACAGTGGACACCCTTAAAGTGATGTTGATGTCTATCTTCTAGATTTTTTAAATGCGAATGCTTTTTACTGCACCAAAAAACTACAAATTCGTAACCAGTGGAAGGAAGTAACGTAGATTGACGAGGAACCAACGTGTTCAATAGTTGTTTTGAGATCCTTTACCCAGAGATACTGCAGTTTCATCCATTGCTATCATGTTAGACAGTTTGTATTTTGAAAAGACGATATTATCAACAAAAAGCATAAATGCAAGAATACGTGAACCAACTTCATTATTTTCCAGCTTAAGACATTGTTGTCGATCTTCTTACAGACAGTTCAAGTCGCTTAAGCAAGTTATCCAGCCAGTGAGATGATCCTTTGAATTCATCAGGGGATATATCAATTTGAATACCATTGTAAAGGTACTTTTTTGAATATCAACCCACAGAAAGCAAGCCGATCCATTCCCAAATAAATTTAAAAAAAACACATTATTTCAACTAGGGTTTATGTTCCAACAATGTTCACGGAGAAACATGGTACGGAATGTATGTACAGTTTTATTTTTTACAGCATTATAATAGAGTTCTAAGTAAATATCAATCCAATCACCTAAATTATAGCCCAACAGTCGTAACGGAGCAGATATTATTATTTATAGAATAGGCGTGTCAATTCGACTGTTATATTATTAATCCAGCTCGAGGGAAATGACATCACAAGCCAGCTAGCTGAGCTTAAACTGTCCAATTCGACTCGTACAATTTGCCTACCCACATCCCATTAATAAACAGATGACCGCATCGGGCATGTCATACATAACATGCAACATATCTTACGTTATTGTTATAATTTTTGTCGACTTGATAATTTTACAAAAGATGAAAAAAAACAGTATTCATGGTACATTTCCGACACAATACATCAAAAGTTACACTAGCCAAAAAAAGCCCGATATTTTTTTTCGAAATGTAATAAATCAAATAATAATACGTAGCATAGTGTGTGTACTATATTTCTTTACGATCATGCCGTATTCTATAAGACAATAATTACAGGAAGACCTGTCTGACGCGTTCAGGTAAAGTGACAGCCAAAATTTTCTCATATTTTTTCAAATGGATTAATATTATTTTCTGTACCTCTCTGACGATTGTAATAACATAGTGATGGACTCACCAAAAAATCATGTGAAATAAAGGGTTTGAAAAATTCTCATATCAATATTCGAATTAGATACATGAACCTCAAAATGACAACATGTAGAGAAGATGAAACAACAACATTATCGTGTGATTGAACTTTTTTCTTTAAATCCCGCTCTGATCTTAGAGGTCAGCAAATTTTTAAAGTAATAAATGTCACCAACTAGTTGGTTGTTCAAACCGAACTGACTCTAAGCGTAACTAGCAAGAGAGAAAGTCATGAATTTGCACAAACATATTGTATAGTCCATTTAAAGCTGGCATAACCTAGTAAATATAACACATTGTCAAATACATTATTTTGCTGTTTAAAAATACATAAATATAAATATCCATATACAGTGGAACCCCGATCTACCGTTCTCGCATTGTTCGTTTTCCCGCATGGATCGTTTATTTTTCATAGTCCTGGCCAAACACCCATAAGAACAATGTAAAAGAATCCCGCATTGATCGTTCCCCGATTTACCGTTTTCCTCGATCAATCGTTTAAATACTTTGGTCCCGTCACGAATATTATCCCAATTGACCGTTTTCGTTGAATATTTTTCTTAAATAGTTTTGCCTCGCATTTCGTTTCGCGTTTTTTTCAATGGAACCCCGATCTACCGTTCTCGCTATCTTCGATTTTTTGCATGGATCGTTTATTTTTTACTCGACAATATTTAATAAGTCCACGTTTATCATTCCCCGATTTATTAATTTCCTTGATCTATCATCTAAATATTATCGTCCCGTCCCAATTATTATCCCGATTGACCGTTTTTGTAGAATATTTTTTTTTCGCTCAAATAGTTTACATCGCATTTCGTTACATAAATAAAGTTTTTTGAAAAATAAACATATTTTGGTATAATTTATACAGTCATATTTGTAAAATAACATAGAAAAATAAGCAATAAGTTTCTTATTTATATATTGTATAAAAAAAATGGTAAACTTTCATCGAACGCTCACTTTCACATCGATAATAAAATTTAATGTTCAAAATAAAAATAAAAGTTTTTAAAAAATTGATTAAATCAAGTTTTATCGATTAAAAAAATCACGCACTTTTTTACAATAATTATACTATAAATGAGGTGAATATTTTCACTGATAGTATTTGTAATTACTTATCATATGATTAGACTCGAAAATGTTTCAAGCGACCAGCAATGATAAAATATCAACAATTTAAAAAATAAACCACTTAGTGAGCAAATACAATTTTAAAAAAAAACGAGAAAAACAAGTGATAACAGTTCTATTGATCAATCACAATTTTTAGAAGTTCCAATTACTTTCCAATATGAAGGGACTCGTTGATTTATTCGAATTCAATGACATGCCAGAGTGTTAATTCATTTTGTATTTTAGTTAACCGGGACATAGCTGCTGCGAGATTTTTTTTACCAATTAGGTACTACATTAAAAGTCTAATAAGAGCATTTATTAAATTGTATTATTCAGTGAATTTTCAGATTATTTAGTGTTCCAGCTTCGAAAATCTTTACTCAGTCAGCTTAACTGGTTCGGCCCCGGTCCAAATCAGGTGAAACTATCCCGTGTGCCCGGCAATTTTTTAAAGAATTGCATTTTTTCTATCAACATGACTTAAATTGCTATAACTGTGAAACGTCAAACCAAATGACACAGTTTGTGGTTGTTTGAAAAACTATAATTATTTAATTTTGTATGATATTATTGCCAGTAATATAATAATCGCAAAGCGAGGACAGATACAGGCAAGGTCGTTTGGATTCGTGCAAATGTATACTCCTATTCAAATCAGCACATGGATCATTGATATATGTCTCCCTATTTTAGAAACAACGGCCGCAATTTTATGAAGTAGGGATGATAAGTGATAACAACTGCAAACGGCTTAAAGCGAACACGGCACATTGCATGTCACCGTCTGATACAATTAAAAATTACAATAATAAAAATCTTCGGTCATTTACTGGTTGAATAGTATCAGATAGGGTCAATTAACCCCAGGGTGACCTAACACATTTGTGAACAAGGAATCAAGAGGCAGATAGGCATTCCCTTCTCAGTATTTAATTTTATGTCTCCATCATCAAATAATAATTTGAAATATTTCAGCAGTAGCGCAACTAATTAATTTTAACTAAAGGGGATCATACACGTAAGCATAATAGTATTCTCTCATGTTATGAATAATATTACTATTGAGAATTTTACTGAGATCATATTAAAGGTAAATTCAAATGTCAAAGTAAACAACCAAAAGAAATACGATAGATATATATTCAATAATAGTCCATTTTTTCTTTCTTTCTTAGTGATACTTAATGTTTTTATTTTATAAACACGAATCCGATGTCTAAATAATCGACGAATTGGAAATTATGGGGTGAGGGAGTAGTTAACTGTTGGTAGTGTAATATGATTATTTCTTGCTGGGGATTTTGTCAAGGAAAATATCATTAGTAAGCCACAAGAATTAGTTAACAAAACTCACTACTGAAATATAGTTTATTTGATGATTCGCCCAATTCTACGCCACTGTACAACTTAAAAATGCATAATTTGAATGAGTATGTCATTGTACATCACATAGTCAATTGACACTTGAAACTTTTGGGACCCCAAGGAGCGTGGGAGCATCATATCAAAAATATTTAGACTGCAAGCCCACATTCATGCATTTGAGTCCTAGAGAAACACTTGAAAATGAATAAGTTACAGCAATGTCTATCGTATCGTTTTAAAAGACTTGATATGCAGACGAAGTGATTTTATTGTTTAATAAAATAACTATATTCGGCTACCGAATGTTTCACATCAACATTGTTTTCTATTTCGGGGCACTGAACGCTAGATTCCATCCATTATATAGGGCAGGGTCTGTGAACCTCTTTGGAGCGGCGAATTGCCATCTATGAAATAATTGCGGAACACCCTAAATGATTTTTTTCGGGCAAGACAAAATATCTTCGTTAATTAATACTATTAATATGTACATAATTTCTTTACGATATTCTTCAGAGATTTGCAAGTAAACAAAATAATAAAAAAAAACACTAAGTTGGCCATGATTTCTTTCAAATAGATTGACACACATGTTTTGAAATGTAGTCAACGTAATTTTAGGTCGAAAATTGTTTTTATAACTAGACAGCTGACAGGTTTTTTTTCTGAAAGAGATAAGACTTTTTTAACAGCGAAATTTTAAATTTGTCTGAACGATTGCGATAGGATATCGAACAAAATATAGAACATGTTAAATTACGTGTAGTTTATATACTATGAAAAATCTGCGTTTACTAAAGCTATTACTTTTGGTACAATCAAATATATTATATTGATTTTTTAAAGCAGGATTTATTTATATTATAGTCAGAAAGCTAAAAGAAACAATGATCTATTTTTATTACATAAAAATATAGATTATCAGTCCCAACAGTTACAATAAATACCTTTAGACATAAACACAAGTTAACGAGAAATGTATAAATAATGAAACATTAAATACAAAACTGAGCTATTTTTTCTTATAAAATATATTAATCAATTCAGTTAACGAATTCACCATGAAAATATTAAATGAATAAGATTCCTTTAAAAATACAATTTTTGCGTACCTTTGTTATAAGTTAATTTTGAAAAATGACACAATTTTTATCAACGAATCATATTTACAAATAATAATCGGATTGGCAACTAGTTAAAAATATGATACATTTATTTTAAAATTTCTAACGGTGAGGTGTTTTATTTCGGGTAATCTAAATTAAAACGAAAAGAAATTATCCTCGGTGTCGAAAATGATAAGAACGATACGAGACAAATAAGATAAAAACGAATAAATATTAACGTTATTTAAGTGTTTTGTTGGTATACTTTATTGATACGGTGCGTATATCGCCGAGATATCGTAAAATAATATTTGAAGACAAATAATATACGAAGACTGGGATACCGAACAAATACATGAGATACCACTTATTTCGGTCTGAAGAGGTCAGATATCCATAGGGTATAAAAACAAAAAGGGTCATTATTGTTGAATTAATATTATAATTCTGTACACAAATAATAAATGAGGATTTATTTTAATTTTAATATGATTATGTTTAGCCATAATGAAGAAATGTATAGGTTTATGTAAACTATTTATAGATAAATAAAACACTGTTTTAACTGTAAATGTAAAATTTAATAATAATAACCACAATATATTAAAGACTAATGCGAGCGAGAGTGTGTCCGATAAAGCCGAAATTCTGTTATATTATAAAGTAAATTTTCCAAATGGGCTTTATAGTGTAGAAATAAAAAAATGGCACGAATTTCAATGTTCACAACCCAAGTGAAAATCCCATTAATAAATTATACATAAGTGCTGTTAACGCACGTCAAATTATTAGTCATCACGCGTGAAAACTGCTGCAGCTATGCTTAATTAAGTTCGTCCGTTATATTTGTACTGTATTAAACAATAAAGATTTTTTAAATATTTCCAAAAAGTTTTTGTATGTAAATATCGAATAAAAGAATCTCGGTGATAAGATATTATTTCAATAAAAATATATTACAATTTTGAAGAGTGATTATACATTATAAGATGAATAAAATATTTATTATTGTTTTATCATATCTACTGTAAAATTTTCACAGGCCATCTTTTTTTAAACTTAAAAGCTAAATTTAGTCAGTTCAAGTTCATCCGTGCGCTTGAACGCCTGAAGATGCCGAAAGGCGAAACCCGGGTCGTTAGTGACAAAATCTGTGGGAGTGTACATAATTTGAATGATTCAAATTTAATATTGAAATTCCACCAAGCACCTTCAGTCGAAATCTTAAATTACTAAATTTATATACTAATTTAGCATTTTCAGCTTACATCCTTTAGATAAATAGTGTATCAAGTAGGGTAGATTGTGAATATTTTAAAAAAAAGCTGTGGGTTACATCTTTCTTCCTTTCCACAGTCGATATATGCACTTACTAATAATTATTCATATTAATCTTTTAAGTTGTTAAGCTTCATTTATAACAGGTAAATTGATTGCTATATCATATACACGTTAAATCGCCCAGTGCAATTAATTATATTATTGCAATAAATGGAAGTTTTCATGGAAAAATGTTTTTTTTAACCAAATAAAATGATTGTAACAATTAGTTGTCGTAATAAAATCTCGAATATTTTTATTTATAATGCAGTAGTTTTTATCGTGTTAAAAATGCATTGAATCTGTTTTACTTCCCACATTCTACTGACACCTCCAAAAATGTCAACCTCCTATGCTTCGTTAAAAAATAAAACGCACAAAACACCTATAAATTACCCAAAACAAATGTAAATGTCCTCCTCTAAAACTTGACATAAATTTAATTTTTTCCAAAGGCAGCCCAGTTACATACCAAGCTCTGGGTGCGCCAGACCAAACATCGACGAAACGTGCCCTCATTCTAGGGCCGTGGGCAGGTTTATACTGGAATTTGTCGTATGAATATTAATATTTTAAGTTAAAAAAAAATATAGAAAGATGTAACTGACTCACCCTAATAAATTATGGAATATTTTATTTTAAATAAAATTAACAATCGAAATGTAACATAGTATTAGACGTCATAAAATATGTGATTAACGATGATGTTTGTATCAATCACTTTTAGAGTGTTCACTGTCAATACTTGGTGGAAAGGCATTATATTAGTAAAAACACAATATTCCTTTGTACTTCATTCCACTTTATTTAATATGTCAGGACCGGTTTCGCTCATTACGAGCATCGTCAACTGATAAGAAATATAATTTAACAATGCTATTTATACAAAAATGAACAGTTATAAACAACAATTGGCATTGAAAAGAAAATACCAATTACATTAAAAGTGACTAGCTGTAAGCCCGTTGACCTCAACGGGGGGATTTTTGTTGCATTTTTAAGTAGTCAGAAAATTACAAACCTATTTATTGAATAAGCCAGAGATTCTTAAAATAAAATAAATATATCGGGGCGTATATCGACAGCCCTGCCCTGTAGTATTGAACTTTTTTTTCACTTCAATGGAATGTGAGAAAAAAGTCGGAAAATAAATGGGCAAAGAATTAAATTATATTTATATAAAAAATGCAATTTTCACATGCAAAATATTATAAATTAATTGGACATTTTATCAAAACAAAATTATCAAAATTTTGACTTATTCTCCAAATAGAACTTGTTTTTTAGAATATATATAATGATTTTTACTGATGTTATTTTACTAATCATACTGAAACTATGCTTTCGCCAACAACTAACTATACCACGTATGTATCTAGATTAAAAACAAATCTTGAAATAATTGCGTCTTATATTTATTTTTTGAAAAACTTACTTGGCTAGTCAATCGGATTTTGTTATTTTGATAGCATTTATTTTCATACGATCAAGATGTAATGTGATTTAAAAAGAAAGTTTTCAAAAAAAAAAAATGTTATAAACCAAAAAAAAACGCTCAGGACATCCTCAGACAGACTTACTTTCAGTAAGTAAAAGTAAGTCTGTCTGAGGATGCCTCTGAAAGAGGCGAAACACGTGTCACAGTTTGTAGCACAATACGTGGAATAATCTAAGTTATTTTTTATTTTATATTCAAATGAACTTCCAAAAAGTTACCGACGAATCCATCGAAAGCATAAACAATGTATTTTAGAGAAAAAATGATTGAAATTATGCAATAAAAAGGGTGGGTTCAGTTCACTTTTTCCCATCATCCTAACTTGGCTCACTTTGCCGTATTTTAATCTCGTTGACCCCAATCTATCAAACTATTTCGCTTACTTTATTTATATTACTATTTGAGCATAAATTTACCTTGTCATTCATTATTTGACAATATTCCATTTTTGAATCTTTTATACAAACAATCGAAGTCAGTAGGAATCGCAAATATCGTTCCATTTTCAAATTTTTATTTTAAATACACTATTTTTATCGCCTTGATATTTATGACGTTAGCTCAGTTGATAGAGAGCTCGACTGGTAATCCAGAGTTCTGTGTTCGATCCACGGTCGCGGCGTTTTTTGTATGAAATTTTTTCAGCTATTTGATTTGTTTCGTCAAATAATAAACAGTGTATTTGGAAAATATGTCTTTAGTATGAATAAAAAAAATAATTAATGGCGACAGCGGAGCAGGATTGGGGGGGGGGAGGAGGACCGTCTTTCTTGACGTCATCGAAAAGGCGAAATCGCGACCATATACAAACGAAAAAAGTATGTATTTGGTATGAATAAAAAAATGGTGACAGCGGGGCTGGGGCGGAGGAGGGGGAGGGAAAATCGCGGACAATCATTCAGACGGACGGACATTATCGAGTATTAATATATAGATTCTAAAATAGCACAAAATTAAAATGTTTAACACATCTAACATATAATTAAAAAGTCATCTCAGATTAATAAATTTAGAATGGGGATTGAAAGTAATTAGATGACTTTTTAATTATATGTTAGATGTGTTAAACATTTTAATTTTGTGCTATTTTAGAATCACTTTTAATGTAATTGGTATTTTCTTTTCAATGCCAATTGTTATTTATAACTGTTCATTTTTGTATAAATAGCATTGTTAAATTATATTTCTTATCAGTTGACGATGCTCGTAATGAGCGAAACCGGTCCTGACATATTAAATAAAGTGGAATGAAGTACAAAGGAATATTGTGTTTTTACTAAGTTTGTATCAACATTGGATATCAAAATGTATATTTATTATAACAGTAATGTGTAATCCTAAAATATTCGCAACAGGACGTCTAAAATATATATAAAGATATAAAAAAAATGTAACTATTTTGTAGGGTGCAGAAGAAATTACGTTTACTGTCACTTCATGTGATTAACAAATTTCTTCTGATATTTCGTACAAATATTTAATTTAATATGGTTACACTTTATAGAAAATCATTCTATAATTTAAACTAATTTACCTATATTATCCCCATATTTGTTATCGTTCTTAGATAGAAACACTTAAGTCACGTTTAATAAATGTAATACTATAATTTGTAATATAAATTAGTAAATAGCAAGATGTATTATTTATCAATTCTAAGGCAGTATATAATGCAGGTTTAAACATACATTAGTTTCTGAAGATGGCAAACGCCGAAATAGCTATAAACTATTATTTTTTTAAATGTAGAACTAAATACCTTGCTATTTTTTTATTACGATAGAGTTCTAGCAAGTAAACGCCAATTCAATCAATATAATGGCACATATAAATTTATTAAACAGTGATTTTAAGATGCTCGTATTACTTTACTATTAGGTAGACTACTTAATTCAAAACCGACTGTAAAAAAAATCATAATTGAAAAGGTCACTATATTTTTGAAAAACCGTAAAGGTGCAAGATGATAAAACACAATTAATAATAATGTTTTTTTTTTCAGTCAATAAATTCCGCCATTCAGCGGTTTTAACAAAGCACGAGCTGTTTAGTATGAAGTCGACAATCAGCTGCGGGCTAGTCCAAAACAACGTTCAGGAAACGTTTGTTCCCGTCCATTGTACGTACGTGAGAAGGGAAAATAGGCTGGCAGAAGGTAGCAAGTAGGCTTCGCAGGTCGCGCACGCACGCGACTGGAGTATCGATCCCCGGGCGGGGCGCCCCGGCGGCGACGCCACGAGCGTCCCGCCTCCCCGACACCCGCCCGGAAAAGCTTTGCGGGCGCTTTCTCGCTCTTGCCGACCCTGGTGCAGGCGCATTTCGCGCCGGACCTGATTGTTTTTTTGACAGTCCTCTTTTCTCGGCTGACCGCCGTTCTCATTCGGCGTGATAGGCGCCAATGAATGCTATAATTATTAATGAGCCCAAATTTAGATGTCACTTAATAATTATTGTGAAAAGATTACAATGAAAACAATTTTTTTGGTACACCTTACCCATCAGAAAAGTTTTCGGTAAAAAAATTACAAATTTTTTTTAATTATATGAATACACATGTTTCTTTTCTATTAACGAACATTTGTTCATATCGACAAGGTAGGAAATTAATTTTACATGAATTAAGAAACAATTCATCCTTGTTTCCATTTTTTTAAATATTCATACTAGAGTAGTGGTTCTTAACTTGGGGTGCGAGAAAGCATTTCCGGGGTGCGGGAGATGATTCTATGTTGACATATATAAAAGAATGTACATTTAATGTATTACAAATACGTAAATAAATTTTAAAGTGGGTGCGAGAACATATTTTCATATTCAAGGGGGTGCGAGTTACTAAAAAGGTTAAGATCCATTGTACTCGAGTGGTGTAAAAAAATAATTAATATTATTCTGGTAGTGGCGAATACAATTATTATTGTATTTATAGATAAATATTTCTATTTTGTTTGACCGTTTGAGTATATGAAATACAGTGGAACCTCTCATAACGAGTTTGATTCGTTCTAGAATCTTACTCTTTATGTGAAACACTCATTGTGCGAAACAATTTTCCCATATAAAACAATGTAAAATACATTAATGCGTTCCATGCCGCAAAAAAACATTTTTTATATTTTTAACGTGTATTAGTAAAATTACATACTTTTAAATTGTTAAGGAGCGTAACAACTTGGAATGCGAAAAACAATGCAACTCCATAAGCTTTTCAGCGGTCAGCTCTTGACTGCACTCTTTCACAAGCTCATGAATATTGTTGTTATCCACCTCCAGTCCCTTGGTATTGGCCAAAGATACAATCTCATTGACTGTAGACTTCACAGGTACTGTTTCAAGCCCCTCAAAATCTCATTTGACTACGCTCCTTGGCAAAGCTTCTTCCAAGCTGAAGTGAGGGATTTCTTGGTAGCTCCTTCCCATGCCTTGTCAATCATCTTGATGTAAGCAACGATGTGAAATATCGCTCGTTAAGGGAGCATTTTTTTCACAATCTGTTTTGCTGGTTATGCGAATTACTCGTTATAAGAGGTGCTCGTTATGAGAGGTTCCACTGTAATACACCGTACACTTTTCGGAGGTATAGTCCTGAAAAGGGAAGCAACAAAAGAACCCCGTAACCCAAGGCATAAGTTAATTACGAAAAACCTTAATAACTCTTCTCACTGTCAGAACTACTTCGCAGTTGCGCTAAATTGGGTTGCTGTACCATGTGTGGCAATGAAAGTACATATAACATAAGCCAAGACACCAAAATGAAAGTTGACGAGACCTGTCAACATTTTATTTGATACAGTTTACAGAACATTAAAAAAATATATGGCAGAAGTTAAAAGCAATAAATATAATAAATAATAATGTATCTAGAGAAACACTATATGTGGAAGAATAAATATCAAAGTATAAGTAAAAAAACACATTTAAATATAATTATATTTATATTATCATCTGGGTAGGATATTTTATCGAAATGAAAAGTGACATAATAAGTAAATCAGCTTTTCCACTAGAAGCGTCGTTTTCCATGGAATTATCCTATATTATTCTCAGTCTCCTTCTCAAAAGCCTGTCTGGCATTGCTTATTGCGAAAATATACACTATGATACATATAACCATTATTTACATTTTTTTCCTTTGCTGGTTATTACGAAGACATGTATTTATTTATTCAGAAATATTTTTCACACAAAAGTTCAAGAATCAAAAGAATATAAACATTGTTTAGAATGTGAAGGAAGCTATGAGTTTTATGTATTTTGGCTTCGTTCTTTTTTACACGTTTATCTATTAAATTGATTATTGTTTCATACTTGACTTTAATTTAGTTGTCAATTGCATGGTTCTATGACATATATTTTCCGTTTTTCACAATATATCAATATCAGTTATAAATGCCAAGTCGGTGGGTGGAAACTGCAATGGATATATAAGCCCTAAAGAGATGAAGTGAGCCAAGTAGTAAAATGGTAAAACTTTTCTTTTGGACTTTTAAGTACAATCACGACTTCAATTGGTGTTTTGGTGGATTGCATATTTTTATTTTACGGAGATGTATTATATATATTATATGTATTATATTATATTTTTATTTACACTATTGCAATGTGTATAAACTGAGGTTACTTCACTTTTTCGATACTTAAAGACATGTTGAATATTATAACGCATACAATTCATTTTTTCTTAAAATAACACTTGGCTCACTTCAACTATCGTGGGTTCATTTAAGATTACAAAAGTGTGATTATTTATTATTTGTATACACTATCAATTTTAAATCTGGAAAAACATTACAAGAAGATTGTTTGGTAAGTAAGTATTCATAAAGCTTTTAAAACGCTGGAATGTAATACTTGTAAAATAGATTCGGTATAACAAAAAAATCAATAATATTTTAGGCAGAGTTATTCTCATGTGTATGTATTATATATAAGACACTTCTTTTGGACGGTTTGAAATATTCAAGTTTATAAGCTTTTGACAGATCGTCCAAAACACCCAAGTGTGTTAATATATAGCTCTGTTCTTCTGCGTACTTCTGACGGTTTACAAACTGTTTTCGAACTAGAATCGAATTGAAAGCTTTTATATTCTAATTCGAACAGTTTTCAAACCGTCAGCAAACCGTCAGAAGTACGCAGAAGAACAGAGCTTATGAAAACCACTATGAGCATAGTTAATACATTTGAGTTACACCGACCTTTAAAAGCTAAAACAATAATATTTCAGACCGTCCAAAGTGTTTTGAAGATTATTATGCACATTAAATAGCCTTGCTAATTCGGGAAAATGTCAGTCAAATCTTTCGAAAAAAAACATTTGCAAGTCATATATACATTATTTTTTTAAATATTTCAATCATTTTTCGGCTGATCGAAGTATAATAATAATTTTTCTATTGCATTTCGGTCGTCCAATAAAACATAATTACAAGATAATGGCATAATAAATATTGACAAAACGACAGTTAACCGTGTCGAGTCTCAATCACAATTCTGTCTCGTTCCCTCACGAACGTCATCGGAAAAACATAAACTTCCGGCTCCAGTCGCGTCTACTAAATTATAATTCTTTCTCCGCTTATCGCGTCATCCATCTTGCTCGCACGCCATACATTTTCACACAAAGCGTTATGGTGAATTTTCTGGAGCGGACGTCCGTTCGCGTCCGGCGGATCAACAAGTCATAATACATGCTAACGAATTATTTCAAAGAAATATTATTATTTTCGCTGTATACCAGGCAAATCTGATATAAATCGCCAAATCAACGCCGACGAACAGGATCGGATTAATTTAAAGGGCAACGGATGAAATTTTAATTAAAAATAACGTAGAATACAAATTAAAATTGATATAGATATGAATTCGGTGTAAATTTGAACAGTATATAAATTTTGATTTACATAGCTAAATTTTAGCATCTGTAGAAAATCAAATATAAAATTTGGAATTTACCATAAAAAAGCTTTAAATTAAAAAGTAAAACGCCTAATTGATCTAATTCCACATTGTTTGTAATGGTTTCGCTTATCGCGAGAATGATCAACTGGTGAAAGTGTAAATAGATACAATGGAATTGTAATTTTGTTTAGCAATTTATCAGTTAATAATGGCTAGCGACGAGCAAAACCAGTTTTGATGTATGTATATATATATTTAAAAAAAGTCTTATTTGTTAATGCGGTACTTAAATGTTTAATGCCAGGCACTGAAAAGTGCAAGGCTACATGCACCTCAACATCCATATAAGGCGTTACTCAAAATTAACATTAAAACGCGTCACGTGATAATTATATAGCCATGAACATGTAATATTTTGAAGACAATATTCGGAGATGTGTACAATCACACAGCACGGGGACACACATTTATTGCAAACATATTTATATGGATAAATGCGAAGGAGCCGAGGTGCATTCAATGTAATTTTACAAGACATTGCCGAATTTCAGCAGTTGGTGGAGTGTCAAAATCGCAATTATTGACGATCGTCGGCGGTCGAAAACAAGGGGTCGCGAACAAACATACAGCAGAAACGTTAGTATACAATATACACTATGTCATACTATACATCCGCAGCAATCATTTGTGTGAGTTGATGTGGTATATGGATGACTTAGCATCAGCTAGCATTCCAGGTGGCATGAAGCAACGAAGTACCGCATTTTTTAAATTGAATCCAATAACTAATCTGAAATGAAGAGAAGCTTTACACCAGATAGCGCTAGTATGAGCTATGGTCTAGCACAGGGTGGGAAACCTTTTATTCTCTAAAAGCCACATTCATCTTTCTGATTCAAGCAGTCAACATTGACTATGGAATCTTTGGCCGGAAACAATTTAATGCCAATTTCTAAAGCTCAGAAATTTGCGGATATCCCAAAAAATTTTTTTAGGCAAAATTAGCAGAATTGGCCGATCAGGTCAAGTGGCCGCACCAGAGTAGCCAAAAGACCGCAGGTTCCCTTCCACTGGTCTAACCCTTTCGATAATAGAAGCTAAAACTTTCTACGGTACTATATCACACAGTGATGGTATGATTATAAATATTTTAATAGGAACAGATGAAAATTTTCATTTTAATATCATGCATGTACAATAAATTTCATCAGCATAATACGATACAATTGCACAAAGATAAAAAAAAAGTGGCGGATTTTTTCATTGCCCCGACTCTGCTGTAGTGTTTAAATTAAAATAACTTTCAAGAGAAATCGCTAAATAATTTCGGGCGTAGTAAACGCAATAAGAAATTTGTCACGTTGCTAAATAAAATTTCAGCAAATAAGTACGCCTAACAAACGGAAATTCTAAATCTATGTCAAAGAGTTGTTTATGAATGATTTTTTGACTGTACGTACGACCTTGTATATAAAAATAAGCATTTTAGTGCAGTTTTTTTTTTTTAATTTAACTACACTGACAAATAAAATAATTTGTGATACTTTTTGCTGTTTTTTTTTAACATTGGTTTAAATACGTTCCATTTTATATATGTCAAAACGCTGAGAGATATATGCCGGATAAAAATATAAATAGACATATGGAAAAATACGCCTACTTAACATCATTCGTGGATAAAAAAAAATACATTGAGATTATAATCGTATTGTAATTGATAACAAAATAAAATCAAAAATGTTGGTAAAAATATTTACTTTAACCCTTTATAGGACGGGGCTATTTCTTTTGCATTTTTAATGAAAACTTGATTTAAGTCAATTAATATCAGTCTACGGAGCTAGGATAAATAATAAGTAATAAGCTCCAGGGGGAGGTAAATTATACTACCACCTAACGTTTAGGGAATCAATTAAATGTGAATGCACGGTGGTAAACATATCGACCATATGGTACGTATATTTACCACAGTCCTATAAAGGGTTAATAAAACGAGCAGAGTAAACTTTTTAGTGGTCCCCGAAATCGGCCTCATTCAAAACACAATCATTGCTTATTAAGAAATATGATTCAAATTAATCATAGCTGATTATGGATGATGAAGTCAAAATATCGAAAATATTTTTTTTTCATATGCATTTCGACCATTAAATTAAAGTAGATTTATCTGCTTCAAGAAAATCCGTATTTAATTAATCAAATTATGATACTTGAAAGTTCATTCAATTCTACATAATTATTCTTATTCCGAGGGCGATGATCGATTTTGAATAATTCAATAAAAATGTATAGGACGGCATTTTCTTGGTATTGTTTCTATAATAACCTGATACAATTCGTCACTCAACCTCCATGTTGAGATGGGAATTATAATCTTGTGTATTACCCTAGGCTGCCCACGGCGGATGTACAAAGAACATCACAGGGGATGCAGATATATATGTGAACGACTGGAGGAAGTCCGAGGTAGCCAGGATAGTTGTGAAATCGGCCATGGGCCGTATAAAGGTGCCCATACATCTAGGAACAAATTGTCCCGGAACACAAAATTCACGAGTTCACACCGTATCGGGGAACATTTCACATGACCCGAGATAGATTCCCATGTTCACGGATTGGAATCGAGCACCAACACGGAACTCGAGGAACATGCGCGTTGCGCGCGCAGCTGTAGACGAGCTGTCAAGTATATTTCGACAAGACTTCATACCAAAGCTATAACTTATTGTGGGATACATCTAATTATAATTATAAAAACCGAATACTACTTGCGAGAATATATAAGTAGGCAGCACTCGTCGACATCAACTCATCGAGCGTCATTTTAGAGATCTATTTTCGACTTTGAAATGTCCCGATATGGTGACAGCTGTCAAAATAAACCATAGATAATAATAAGTATATTGGAATTACCTATGATATAAGCAAGCTGTCATCGTGGATAATAAAATAATTGCATTTCATTATAGAAAGCTTATAAACATTAGTATCAACTTATGAATAACAATACTCGAATGTTTGCATCCAATAAAATCAAATAACGTTCGTTCGGACGCAACACTGACCAATATAACCTCAACTCAACGGATGGGGTTTCAATAGGGCCAATTTTGAAACACTTCCCGTACAGCTCTGCTCGGGGGAAAAATGATTGTGTGAAAAAAATCTTGTACTGGGAATAAAACCAACCATTTTTGTAACTTGTAACCAATAAATATTATTTCTGTCTATCTATAATGCACAAAACATTCATTCAGTAGATGTCAAGTTGGGATAGTATTCCGAGCATTCAAGTCGTTGGTGACGTATGTATTTATTATTCGGGCAGGTAAGTATCAACCATTATTTCACACGATAATTTACAATGAATGTAACGCGAAAAATTGCTGTATTTTTCACCGGAACATTTTTGGTAAAAAAGCATGCTAAAAAGTCAATTGCCGTGCTTAGCAAATCGGGTGCAAACACTGCATTCATCGAGCGAGCAACGTTCGGAAGTATGGTTTTTAAACAAAGGTTAACGATCCCCGCGTTAACATAATTATGCACGCCTCTGATTGAGACATATTATTTTAAAATGACAATGAAACATTTTACTGTTATAATGTATTATTGGCGACATTTATTTTTTTTAAAAAAAGAACAATATTTGGCAACAGTTTAAAAATACTATAGACAACCTCAGCGAGTATTTTAATAATCAATGAATTCTATCAGAAAAGGCATCACAAACAACTATGTTAAAATTTAGACTTATGTATTAATTAAATCAAAATAAATTAAATTTGTCAAAGACCTTGATAATATATAGATATTCATATGAAAATAAAGAATATTTAACAAAAATAAAAAAATCTTAATAGCAAATACTGTCGTTAGCAACATAATTATCTGGAGAAAAAAAACTTTTGTTGTATAAACTATCATCGAAGACTTTTTTATTGGGTATATTATATTGGTTATACATAATATATAATGTTATTGATCAACTCATTGCCTAGAGAAGTGGACATTTTTAGTGATAGAATTTGTGAACAGTTTGTTAAATTTTACTATTTTATTTCATGATTTTGATGTATTGTGTAGTTTTATTTTATATTGTGTCTTATTATATTTGTCAAGTACATGGCGAATTGGCGTCAGCTGTTATGTCATGTACTATAATTTTAATTTTTAACAATAAATAAATAAATAAATATGTATGTATGTATAATAGACCAGCAGATATAATCTTTATGAGTGGGTTTAATTTTTAAATGGAAAAAGTATGTGGAATCAAGGGTTTCCATGGTAGAATAAAAAATATAAGAGAAAATGATAATGCATTATAGTATTGAGTTTTAATAATAAAAAAAAAACAACTATTGTTGATTTAACTAGCTTTGACAAGTCATATTATAGTTTATAATTGATCGGAAAAGTTATGCCGCGCATTTTAATTTATCATAAATTTGATAAATGATATTACAGCAAGAAGCTATTGGAGACCTCTTCGCACGAAGATACCAGATACGAAAAGAAAATACCCTGTCAAAGATCGAGACACTGATGCTCTAAGGGTAGGAAGTTAAATAATCAAAGACTTGATCCTCGTCTACAGGAGTGTATCGACCTTTCACAGCACCCAAAGGTCACGGGGTCATTTTTTGGGTCAACAAGCACCTGCATACTTGGCGAATAATATTTGGTACAGGCGGATTTTTGGGATCGATAAGTTTCGTACGTAAGCCGATTTTGGCGCAAGCATTCGCCCGAAATGAGCAATAAACAGTCCCTGGCAACCTTTTCTATCGGGATGTGTCGTAAAACGTCGAAATTAGGAAAACAAGCGTCGCCGCGACTACAGTTCAAATTTGCGGGCATTCATGAAACTTATTGTGTCTACTAAATTCAACCGGTCGCCCGTGGAGCCATTTGACAAACAAAATAAATAATTCTACAACTTTTGCCAGGTACGTTGTCGAGTGATCAATCGATTTATGAATTTCAGTCCGAAGGTATGGATGTCTGTGATGTCTCAAATTTCCTCCCACCACCCATCCCATTTTAAAATTAAGACGTAGCGAGATCGACTAGTTCAAAAGTATTCCTGCTCCATACATACCCTTCTATTCCGACTATTCGAAAGACACAAGCAGTTCTCGTATGAAATGAGATAAACTCTATTAAGCGTCACGAAGCGGACATTGTTTAAAAAAACGTCTGCATCCACTCTCCACCCTACAAATTGCAAAGCGTAAAAAAATGGTGTCGAAGAAAAAGTGGACTAACCTTGTTCTGTATAACTTGGTATTATTGCTATCGCTAGTAAATATTTATACGGGGAAGCGTTTGCGAATGGTTATGTAGTTATTATTAAGTATTACGACACGCGTCGCGGTTATAATCGAGATCATAATCTCACGTGACATGACTTAAGCAGTATTGTATCGTTGCCACATTATTTTTACAAATTGCTCCATTTGTCTCCGTGTCAAGTGATTATGACAGTTGGTCTTCTGGAACAAGGAAACGTCTCCGTCAAGTCGTGTTATAACAACGATAGCAATTACGGAATAATTCAGTAATAATAAAGAAAAATCTACAAAAATATTGAAAACAGCCGGTAAATAAATAATCTAAAATTTTGATTCGGTCATCGACTTTCGTACTTTATGAATCGGTCCCTGAAAATATGTACGTATGTTGAATATATGAAAGAAGAGCAATTTAAATAACGCATTAAAGGTGTGTTTTAAAATATTGATTTAACGATGGAACCATGTTTAATTTTGTATAATAATCAGATCCAGCCAGAATTAATAAATTGCCATTAAGTTTTCATACTTATTTATATCAAAATACAATTGTATGGGAAGTGAATTCTCAGAAGAGTATATGGCGTTCTAGTTATTTTTTTACCCTGCCTAAAAATAATCTAAGATTACAGAAGAAATTCAATTAGTCAATCCGGGTTTAGCGAACCGCATTATTAGTAAGAGAGTATGAAGAAACACAAAAATGTTTTTGAAAGATGTAATTTCAAAGTTCAATTATTTAAATGCAAAGATTTATAATTTTATTAAAAAGACTTGGTCTTGCAAGAACATTACTTTACTTATTTGGACTAATATTGATATGCATATTTTTTATTTTCTAACAAAAAAAATATGGGCCCAGATTTTCTAGTTACGCCACTGTAATAAAGTTAACAAGATGTCTAAGCACTCGGGTGTTTTCGTAATCTTGTCAAGAGATAGTTGAAAACCTACTTTCTTTTTCTTCTCATGATAAAGGTACAACACAAGTGTCATCAATTTCGGTTACGTGCTTTACTTCAAACGCAAAAAAAACTTATTTCAAAAAAGGAATGAATTGAGTAAATTAAAAAAAAAAAGATTTAAAAAAAAAATCAACAGCGGTTTTTCTACAAGTTTCGGTACTCAGTTGCTCAATATCTCTTTTAAAGAGAATAAGGATATAAGGATAGGATTGACGGGACTAGTGGTTAGCTAATCGCTTTCGTTACGCCCCGTTATGTTAGTATTGGAAGGTTGAAAGGGATTTTTTAGAGACAATCACAAACATCCATGCCTTAGAACAGAAATCTATTGCAAAAACGCAGATTGTACTGAGAATCGAAACCGTGAGATATCTGGCACGTTTGTGGAACATATATGTAATGTTGTTTAGAAAAAGTACATTATTGTTGTCGAGTTTTTGTAATCCTTCCATAGTTATTTATCGTAAAATAACTAGATATTGGCCATGTGTAGCAGGCATTTGAATAAAAAAAAACTTTCAGTACTACAAGGATGAGATGCAGTAGAGTTTTAACATTGGTAAAACTCAATTCTAGTAAGATTTCTGTAATTCTCAATTTAAAAAATATTTCATTAGGTACTAACAGCACACTGTTTGAATATATATGCTATAAAGTCCAATTTACGGCCGCCTTACATAGCGCAATAAAAATGATAAATTAAATGAATCTACTCCTTGTGTTCTTCGCCCGATACAGAACTGCACGGGACCGAACTTTTAGCCATGCTCCTGGAGAAAAAGAAAATACGACTACCTCAGTCACTTCCATAAAGTTCGGTATTTCAAATAGGGGTAAAGCGCTGTATAATATAACCATAACTTTATAAGGCCTGTCAAGATTTCGATCACAATAATTTTCCCGCCGGCCTAGATATAACATTATTTCAAAACTAACGATATTCAAATTTAGTTGGCAGACTCGCCACTGCGCGCGCTGCTCGTCGCCTTCGTTCGCCACGGTTCGCCGCTCGCGAACAAAGCTCACGTCGGCGGTCGTGTTCCAAGTTCAAAAATAGTAGCGCGAATCTGCAACGGTGGTTGTTATTGTGTTTTGTTCACGGTGTCAAAACTGGCGCGTTTTTCGAACTGAAATGATTAACCAACCTATACGTTTGCGATTTTTCTCGAGGTATTGAGTGCCAAGTCTGCGCAATATCGCATCAGTCCCTTTTTTGTTAAGGACCGGGAAGACTGAGGTTTAAGGAAATATGTCATGTGAAAGAATCGGACGACTTGTACCAATAATGTGAAACCACTGTGCGAAGAAAATCACTAGACTGGTATCGCCTCAAGTCTCAAGGAAATACATAAAAAAATATTTGCTTAAAATTATCATAAGTGGGGGCAGGTCTAGGTTTACGACCATTGCTGTAAGATCATAATGAAAAAATAAGTCAATTACAAAATTACTGTTGGTATATTTTTTTTATCCATGTCCGTTTCCAAAGTAGATCATATGACCGCCAAACAGAGGCATTTCAACAGAAGTGTTTTTTTTTCTACGAGAACTGTTTGTAGCTCAATTGCTCACTTCTCTTTTTTTTAAATAGTAGGGATAGAAGAATAAGACAGGACTAGTGATTAACAAATCGCTCTCGCTACGTCCCTTTATTTTTAAGATCGGAAAGGTGAGAGGAAAATTTTAGAGATCACAAATACCCATGCCTTCGAGCAGATATAGACAAAATGACGATTGAAAAAATGCTGTTCGTACTGGTACTCGAACCCGTGAGATCCGCTACGGAAACCGACGACGTTGACCGCTGTGCCACGAACCCGACCAAAATAATATATAATTATACACCATTGATGAAAAATTGCACGGACCGTGGCTTATGGAAATCGGAAGTGAGAAAGCCATGCGCGACGACCGGAAGCTGGACAGCGCTTATCATATAATCGTAATATCAATACTACAATAGAACTTTATTCATAGATTGAATATTATCATACAAATAATCACACCGCTGATGAGACCCCTTGTTTCACGTGTACTTTCCAATGCGCGTAATTGTCCTACACTACACAGTACAGGTCTGTACATTTTTATACAATGGTTCCCTGATTACTCGTTTTATAAATACAGAAAAAGATTGTTATAATATAGGCATTTATGAATTTATTTGTGGATAGTGTTTCACTGATATTTTTTTACGTAATATTACCATAATTTAAATTAAATTTAAATCGTTCAAATTGTGTACACTCACATACGTTTTGTGTACACGGGCTTTGCTTAAAAATGTCAAAGGCGAAACCCGGCACGTAATTTAAAAAAAGCACGTTCAGAAAAATTAAAGTAGTTAGTTAGTTAGTAAGTAAAGTAGTAGTAGTCGTAAAAGAATCAGTAAGATCAACAATAATGACGTTACGATATTAATACAGGAGAAAGAGACAAACCGTAACATAGTAAAAACGTAAAGACCAGGGCTTCAAACCGGAACTGAACCGAAAACCTTTGCCGGAACGAAAACCGGAACCGAACCGAATAAAAATATCGGTTTTTTTTTTGGTTTAGCGCGTATTTTGCGCAAATCGGTAAATTCCTGGGTTTCTCTGAATTCTACATTCGTTTTTTTTACTCAATGTTATTTCTGTTGAATTCATTTCACATTGACTTCAGCTGAAATGCCATGTATTATCCTTTTATTATTACAATTAATAATACACTCGTGCATATTTTTTTCCTATTTGATTTGATATACAGCTGATAATGCTTGCTGAGAATAATAAGTATTTCATATAATTAAATTGCAATGAATTTGTTTATCTTATCGATCGCCTTCACAGAAAATCGATTTCATATGAATGCTTATCAGCTTATCAGTTGTCAAGTGTGTTTTGTAAGATTCATGACAATCTAAAGTAAATGATATTGATGAAAAATATTTTTATATATTTTATAAATGATAACAAAATAAAGTAAAGTTAATCGAATGAAAACTACATATTGGTGAATCACTGGTTTTAGCTCTTGAATTTTAGTCGACAGGTGCCTCTCTCGGGCGAACGAACCCGAACGAATTGATCTTTGAATGAAAGTTACCCGTTCGCCTCATAGGACATAGATAGGAATTAAGAGTCGTCGGGAATCACTTGATTTTTCACTTAAAACACTCAAATTTTCAATATCAAATAAAGTGGAAAAAATGGGGTGACTTGTATCCTAACATGTATTTGTACCAAGTGACTCAGTTCTTATGTCTAAAGTGTAGAGTAATAATAGTGTTAAGGTAAAACCAAGAAACAATATACGGTGGTATATTTTGTAGCTCATATTGGATGTAAAGAATCACCTATATTATTTACATTCGCACATGCGACCATAATAAAATAATCATTTTTAAAAAACTATATTCATATTGTTCAATTAATGTAGAGTTTCTCAATGATTAATTTCGCCTCGGTGTATCGGAAAAATCAGGGCTGGCCCAAGTATTTCTGAGCCTGTGTGCGCGGCGCCTTTTGGCACCTCACAACACTAGAACTAAATGAGTAGAAAGTAATAAAATCTTAGTGCGCCGCATGTGCGCTTGCGCTTGTGTGCTCCGCACACTTAGGACGTGCCACGAACCTGCCCTGATAAAAATATCTAGAGTTCACTTTGCAGTAGTGCATACAAAGTTCCTCGCCACACCAGTCGCAACCAACGTCGCGTAAAGTACGCGTGCGACATACGAAAAATACGTAATCGGTTCGTCGTAGCTTTAATACTAGTATCGTATGAAAACATGTCATCAGCTCTCCTGTACTATTGTATATTTTCAATTAAAGCCTGAATGGTTATTTATACTTTAAAAAAAAAACAAATGTCCGAGCAGTAAAAAGAACACCGTATACAAAAATAGCGATTATTATAAATGAAGTAATCTAAATTATAATTTAATGTACTCAGTAAAAAGCAGCTTACACCGTCTATCAATGAAAGCTAGTATAAACGGTGTATTTGAATAGGTAAAGACCGGGTAAGTACATATTAGTATAAAATATATATTAACTATTCATAAATGCTAAATCACAATACCATATCTATAGCCGGTTAAGACGTCAACGATCTAAAAGACGGTTGTCAACATTTCCCATTGACAGCACCATCAAATCGTTTATTTAGAAAATTTCACAAATCACACTCGTGTTCAAATTGATTTTACTGTAGCATATGTGAACATTACATCAATGTTTCATATAATTGGTAAACTTTATGAAGATATTATATTATTTTATGTAGAGCAAGGCCAGCAGTGGCATTGCGAAAAAAATTATATAATGCTCCGTGATGTTTCAGTGCGAAAAATCAACCAAATCAATAATTTCATGCCTACATTATTAAACACAGAAGGATCTGCGTGAACCATTCCATAAGAGTGGGTATTCATCAAGGGAAACTTCCTGTTTTTTTTTCTGTTTTTGATGTTATTTCACACAAAAACACTCTAATCAAGGATAGTCGCTTGAAAACTTACTTGACATTACCTTACTAATTTCGACGATTTAAAAAAAATAAAATTGGCTGTATATATAATATATACAGGGAAAGTGGAATCTCTTCGTGACAGAAGACTACATTGATGAAATTTTAATCAATTATGCATATTTAAGTATGTCAATACATTAGTGAGTATAATACAATTGAAAAAAAAAATTAGTCAAAATGTCGATATTGAGAACTTAGCAAGCCGCAGTTTCCCCGCCACTAGTAGAGGGTTTTAAGAATAAAAGTTTTCTAAAAACATATTCATCAGTAAAAAAGGAATTGGTTGATTTATCATGTCACTTAGCAAACCGTGACGTTTATGTTGTCAAACGTCATTGCTTTCGGAAGAAAAAAAAGGATACTTTCACTTTTTATTTATAGAAAAGTATGAGCAACACTGATGGAGACCATCGGTTATTGGGCACGGTGACTGGTGAGCATTCACAATGCGTCCACTTAAGGTATAAAATTGCTTCCTAAAATGGACAGTGCAAGTTTTGTATGGCGAAGCGAAGGTTTCATCGAACGCTGATTGCAGCTACCGATACCATTCAACAAACGACTATTTAATCGCGTCCTAGAAAGGTAAGCTATGTCGACCACAAAACAGGATCTAATCGAGTAGAAATGTGCACTTAAAACTATCCATTATACAATCAATCATTTAAAACATGGTTTCTCAACGGTGGGCCATGTGGCCCCCCAGGGGGCCACAGCGTGTTCCAAGGGGGCCACAGAGATTTATTTTAGTTTTGGGGAGCCACAACACATTTCAGGGGGGCCACGGGCAAATTGAGGATTTCAAATTTCTCGGTGAGCTAAAAAAAAGGAAGGTAGGGGGCCACAGAAAAATAAAGACACTCAAAAGGGGCCACGCTCCCAAAAAGGTTGAGAAACACTGATTTAAAATATTCACTCACTTATTATCCTGATAAAACTTACTTTTTTCTGAAATAATCTGCGATCCAGCAAATTATTTACCAACTCCGTTTCTTGAAATACCGATGAAAATTATAAAACTTAATAATTATTTATTTCGTAAGAAGCAGCAGAACGTACGTCATAATTAAGTGAGACACGAACTCTATGAAACCGTTCAGCGAGTGCAATAATGATTACAGTCCGTCGCGTCGGTTCGGCACTGTGTGGCGCTGACCTTAACTAAAATTTAAAAATATCAGTATTAATTACCGCATACAGAAACAATCATGACCGGTGGAAGCCTGATTTATCATTTTTAAGGGTCTAAAAAAGATGAATGCGATCAAGCTTAAGGGGTTCCACTGTAGCAAGATTATTTTTAAAAAAAAATAGAATGATATCTTTACATTTTTTTTTTTTCCATGTCCGCTTTTAATATGGAGCATATGGACTCCTAATGGAGTTTATCTCAACAGAAATGTTTCTACGAGAACTGCTTGTTACTCAGTTGCTCAACCTCTCTTTTTTCAAAGAGAGTAGGAATAGACGGAAAGGGCAAGGACAGGACTAGTGGTTAGCTAATCGCTCACGATACACCCTGTAGGAGGGGGGAATTCAAGACATCACATACATCTATGCCTTTAAATAGAAATTCAAAAATCAACTGAAAAATCAATTTATAAAACTGCCCGTACTGGGATTCGAACCCGTGCCCTCCGTACATAGGATATCTATAATACTATTATTCAGGGATAGTTAGAGCGTTTATAACGGACCTATAAAATGGATTCTTATTGTGCTCTCGTGATATAATAACAAGCGACATCAATCGATCACCATTAATAAATTAATCAAATAGTCACTCCTGGAAAATATAGTTTTGCCACCCCTGTTACATATTTTCATCTTCCAAAAAGGAGTAAATAAAACTCAACGATCCCGATTATATGAAGGCAAAATAATATCTAGAAAATATTTTCCGGTAAAATTCGTATCTTTTGAAAACTTTTTTATTATTTCGACCGCTTACTTGTCGTGAATTGAGGTATACGAAATTGTAATCACGATTATAAAAGTTGGAAGAAGTTTTGTCGTATCGTTTATGCATAAATGCAAATGTAACTCAAAAATATTTTTCAAAAGAAACAGCCAAATTAGGAACGTTCGACTCATTCTATTAGAATTCATCAACGGAATACATGAAAGTGTTATGATAATATTCCTTGGTTCTTTTGTCCAATTAACCATTTTTTTCTATACTAGACGTGGTTGTTAGCGAGGATGTAAACGGAGACGACATTGGTCAAATCATGGACACTAGCACAAAACGCAACACCCCATAACAGAGTTATGCAATGCATGACGTGCAGGGAAAGGAGGGCCCCAAATTTCTACATACTCAATAAAACAATGGAGGACCTTGCGTGACTTTTGCATGAAGGCCTCAAATTTCTAACTACGCCAATGCCGGAAGAGGATACCCGACATCGATTGTCGTTGATTGAACTGGCATTTACTTGGTAGAATGTCATTGTAATAAGGTGAAAAATATATATCTAAGAATTTTAGGTTTACAAATATTTTATATGAGGACGTAGCCGGCAAAGCTATGACCATATAAAAAATAATATTTGTATAGCTAAAATATTTTGATTTGACCGAATTGGTAATGCATCATCATTGGCAGAAGCTGAAGAGAATAAATGCGGGAAGCCAAGAATGCTCATGACTAATGAAATTATGTACCTAGTTACTAGAGGTCTGCACGGGCCAAAATTTTACAAAACTACCGGGTCCGAGCCCGAAAAACTCACGCCCGACCCGGCCCGGGCCCGAGTCTAATACCGTACTAGTTACCCGAACCCGACCCGAAGCCCGAAACTCCTTATTTTAGCTCGCCGAGGAATTTGAAATCCTCGATTTGCTATATTTTTCCCCAGATTATCTCCCAAATTCCAAAGCCTGGCCCGGCCCACGGGCCGGGTCGGGTAAGAACCCGCGGGCCAGGCCCGGGCCCGTGCAGACCTCTACTAGTTACACATATTATTCATAATATACGAAATAACATACGAGTTCGTGGTACCATAAAATACTTTTATCTTTTGCAATGGTTATCGAGTCGGTGAAACTGATAATATATGCACTGGTTGGTTATCATAAAGATTAGGGACGTGCAAATTGTTAAAACATACTTCTGTGAATACATGAATTATGCCAAACGAACGAATGTAATCAGACAGATTTTGACTCGGATAGATAATATTACAATCTTCATATCGACACACCAGTTCCAAAGTGTAATATGTCAAAAAAATACTGTTTTTTGTAAGTGTGAGGAAATGCTTAGAATACCGATATCTACCAGTTAAAAAATGGAACAAGCACAACCAATGCTTTTTTTACGCGACACATTGGTGGTTCCAGAAATTGACGCGTATAAAAAAATCGTGTAAAAATAACCTTACATTACATTCTGCAAACGTCTATGTAAAGAGCCGCATGCTGCTCGCAAGTCCTGGTTTGCCGACCCTTGGTATAGTAAAATCAATGGAAATCACACGGAAGTCGAATAGGATATTCGAACCTTTGACCATGCATAATGCAACCAAGCACAATCAAACTTCAAAGAGCGTTGGCCACTCCGCTACTGGACAGATTAAATAATAGTTCTAGATAGAAAATAAAATAACTGAAACGATTTAATACTAGTTGATAATTTATTTATCTTGATAAATACTTAAGTATGTTTATATTTTACAACTTGCTTCGACACTATGCTCATAGTAAGAATATCGTTTTTGTAGTATGTTTTTCTGTCATTTTGTAATGACATGCATTTACTGCACATGCGCAACAACATGGCACGCTGACAAGTTCATTAGCATCGGTAGACGACCCCAAAGAGAGATCAAAGTGTAGGGAAGCCCCACCGAACCAACCCTGTGACCAAGTATTATCACACTGGCATAATGTAACAGTTCCACTTTGGTCTCGACACGTGCTATATTCACCACCGCTTAGCGGATACCGTCAAAGAAATTCTCTTTCCAATACAGTAGAAGGAACCCCAATCTATCATTCTCGCATTCTTCGTGTTTCCAAATGGATCGTTTATTCTTCATAGTCCCGGCCAAGCACCCATAAGAACAATATATAATAATCTCAAATTAATCGTTCCCCGATTTACCGATTTCCTCGCTTTATCGTCTTAATATTATCGTCTCATCACAAATATTATTCCGAATGATCGTTTTAGTTGAATATTTATCATTTCGCTCATATATAATCTTGCCTGGAATCTCGTTTTGCGAATTTTTTTAAAACAATAAAAATGCCCGCCATGAAAAAACTGGAACTCAAGCTTGAATATGTATTAGTATTTTATAATAAAAAAGGTAAAATAAATATTTAGCATTAATTATAAATTCAACGTTTTTTGGTATTACATATTAGATGATTTCTCACATTATCGGTTTCCCGCATTTTTTTTTGTTACGGTCCCTTGAAAAATGAAGAATCGTGGTTTCACTGCAGTGGTGAATATATTTCAATAAGAAACAAACAAGCAAAAACGTGAAACGTACACACTTAAAGAGATTATGATTCATAATCGTCAATTATACAATTAGAACGGTTGATAATCATGTAAAAATCTGTACTTGATATCTGAAACATTTTCACAAATAGCTGACGAAATAAAAGCAAAAAACGTTGCTGATTAATTATACAGAAACTTGAAAGTTTGCCAAATAAATGAGGGCCACTAACTGTTGGAATACAAACTTAAATAAAAAAGACAGCTTCTAATTCGAGTCGTAGAAGAACCGTTTTTTGTTTTATTAAACATCAAATCCAAATGTTTAACGTAACACTTATGTATTTGGAAATGTGGCATACATAAGGCGAAAATCTATACCAATTGTGCTATTCTGATTTAATTGAATGTGTGAAATTTAAATTTACAAAAAACTGTAGTTTAAAGTATATTATCAACACGAGTTGTATGCGAATTCTCTGCCAAACGGAACGATGAACACACATGCAGTGGGACGAATGGATTTGTTTTTATTATTATTTTGTTAGAGCAAAGTTCGGTAGGGCAAATAAAAATAATTAAATCATGAGAAATTAGGTCTGCGTCTGAATCACAGCACACATTATTATATTTAAGTATGGAATAAAATTTGCCATCATAATATTGATACTTGATAATGTTAGTTTGATACGTCGCCATTCAATAGATAGCCAAAAAATAAATATACATGAAGTATTGTTTTCCGAAACCGTTTTACACAAGAATACGTCAAATACATTAACCGTGTTATATCGAAATTATAATGAAGGCTGAATGAACAAAACAGAGAAATGGTCTAATTTTTCGAGATTAGGACGGGTGTTTTGCCACCTGCTAGTAGAAGATTTTTATTAATATTTTAGTGTTCTCCATAAAAAAAAAGTATAGAGAGAAAGGACCGTCAATGAACAACTCTATAAATAGTCAATGGCTGACTTAATCCTTGCCAGTGAGCAAGAGGAAGCCGTCCAGGAAATGATGTCCAACTGTCTGTAAAAGGACTCCGACTCTATATTGAGTGACTGCGACTTACAATATTGAATTCGTTGAGAATAAAATATTAATTACTAACATGACTAGCGTTTTTCGACGACGATTAATGAACTGGTAGAAATTCATATGGTTGATTGGAATTACCGGTAAAAATAGATTAATAAGAAACAAAACGAGACGTATGTTTTCGATGCATTCGGCGGTAACTTAGTGGAAGTTAATTTTTAATATTAAATTACATTTGATATCTTTGTTAATCGAATGATTGTGACAAGTGTTTCGCTTTTTGGAGAAGCATTCGAGAATGTGACAATTAACATTTTTTGTGGATATTGGAGTGGTCTAACTGGACCGTGAATCTTTATAACTATGTAATAGTAAACGGTTAGTGTAAAATCTATATGAAAACTGTATATAATATAAAATATTGAACAAAAAATATTTTATATTATATACATTATCATCATTTGCCACTTATAATTATAAGTCTTTGACGATTTTTTTCATTATATAGGTGTTAAGCATTTTAATTTTGTGTAATTATAATGTAATTTGTAAATGCTTTTCATTGTTATTAGTTGTTTACGCCTTTTATTTCCATTTAAATTTGTATAAATAGCACTGTTAATATATTTTTCTTATCAGTTGATAATGCTCGCAATGAGCGAAACCGGTCCTGACGTAATTAATAAAGTGGAATGAAGTACAAAGTAATATTTATTTTATTAATATAATGCCTTTCCACCAAGTATTAACAGTGAACACGCTAAAAGTGATATACATTATACATCACTGGTTTTTATTTTAATTAACACGTTCTGTTTATATAGTGACAAAATTGCAGGAACAATCTCTTTGTAATTCATATATTATACAGCAGGATGGCTTGTATCAATCGTGGACCTATTTTTTATAAGCTTTTATTGTTCTCTCATGATATAATTACAAACGATATCAGTCGATTGCCATCAATAATTTAACCAATTAGTCGTTTCTAGAAACAAAGGTGTGGACAACCCTATAATAAAATAAATGGAATGCGCATACTGTAATGAGGATATTAAGCCATACTAATACCAGTGGTCTCTTAGTGGTTGTTCGTCTTAATACTGAGATATCAAATTTATGGTTAAAGTTTGTACTAAAGAACTTGCATAATAATTTCCCGTTTACCTTTAAAATATAAAACACAATGTATAAAAAAACTCATTGTAAAAATTGAAACCGAATTCCTTTTCAGTAATCGTTCTTGTGCGGATAGCTCAGAGTCTGCCGAACTGTGTGCCGCAAGAAATCTCAGGTGTACCCGCGGAAGAAGACGCCTCAAATGTCAGTTTAAATAATGCCTATTCATTTAAATTTTCTTCAATTTTAAATAAATTCAACATCTACGTATTCAAATAAATATTTGTTACACATGTATAGCAAAAGTGAGGTTGAGCGACCGAATAACAAACAGTTCTCGTAGAAAAACTTCTGTTGAGATACCTCCATTAGGAGGCCATATGCTCCACATTGAGAGCGGCCATGGATTTTAAAAAAAAAGATATAAATGACATTTCAATCCATAACTAAACGGATCGAGTGACTATAATAAAAACATGACTTTACACCGCTTTTTTTTCATATGAGTTACTATTATTGGTTATTATCAAACTAGCGAGCGAAATCAAACAAATTCACCAGCCAAAAGATGGTAACATTTCAAACCAATTAAACAGTCGCCGACTGAATTAAGTAAAAAAAAATAGTGTTAAAAAAACTAATTGCTGTTATGAAGCGCTCCGAAGAGTCAATTCACGATTTCTATACGAAACCGAAAGTCAAAAAAAAATTGCACACTGGAGTTGCGCGCCTCGTTGGGGGGAATTGAACGATTGCTCTCGCTCAATTTGGGTTAATTAGCGAACCGCGGCACAAGTACCTACATACTCTTCATAATATGACATGACGCAACCGGGCCAGCCTGTTCGCAAATTTCAAATTCACCATGGCCGTTTCTACCGACTAATCATTTACAAACGAGGGGGAGACGAGACTGAACTGTTACGATGTACGCGATAATCCGTTCATTGATAATCATACATGTAACCAGTGGCGGCTCGTCCATACGCACTGCGGAACTGCAGCACCCCCAAGTAAATTGATAAAAATGTAATATTATGCATTACATACATTTATACATGTTAGATGAAAATATCAATATTATTTAAGGGTGTATTAAGCAGCTCCCCGCCCACCAATAAATAGTTAAGTTAACATACTAATATCAGAAAGCGACGCAACACGTACATACATTTTGTGCAGTACCGTTTTCGACGAAATTTGCACGCGTCCGCGAAAGAGGGGCGCGGGGAGGGGGGCTTGTATCTAAGTGCTTGGTCTTGTACTGCCACTCCAGCAGTACCGGCAGTACTAGACCGGCGCGAACTGTGGCGAGCTAGCGGCGCAGCTTTACCGCCATTTAATGCTATTACGAGAATCTTATAGCGAATTGTCTTCATCTCAGTCTCAGGAAGTCACAAATATGTGCGATGTTATAATAAGGGATATGAAAGAAAAAAATACAGAAGAATGAATTTTACAATGAAATAAAAATACATATTAAGTGTGGGATTGGTGGAATTATTTTGAAATTATAAAATGAATATCTCGAGCGACGAACACTTCAATAGTAATTCATGCCCTGTGACAAATCATTTGCAGTCACAGAGAAAAAATTAAGGAAGTGGACCGAATTTTTCTTCCTTCTGAATGCGTATCCCACAAGGGAAAAGCCTCACGGCATTTTAAAGGTATTATGAAAAAAATAAAACACTTTTTGTATTAATTCCACATTATTTATTATAGATCAGTAAGACAGAGACTAGGCATTAATTACATTCAATGAGACAAATAATAAAATATAGACAAGCGATTTTAGCAGTCCATGATTTAGTAGTCCGAAGAGTTTCAAGTACAAAAAAGTAGCTTTACAATACACTTTTAGCTGGTCAAAAAACGTACTAAAAAAATGGTATGTTTAAGAAATTACTTAATATTAGAAAGAGATCAGTATGCTTAGTTCCACAGTAGACATCGCATTTTTTCGAGCGGTGTGACGTGCTGTGAGTTTGATTAACTTCAGAAAGAAAGCAATAAAATCGATTTGCTGACCGTAATAGTCCGACTAATGGCTAGTCAAAATCTATAAGCTAATGAAACGGACTGACAGACTCGCCCGTTTCTCATGACGGTGCATTTTTTCAGATTCTTTAAATTGCTCGAAACCGAAGAAAAATCCGACACGTAGTCCAAGCGAACAATCCCATTTTCAGAAAGCTCAAACATTTTTCTCATCCCATTCAAAGAGGTGCGGTATCATTCAATCCAAAACACTCATTTATAAAAATCAATTTACACTATGTATACGATTTTAGCTTACATATGGGCGATGGCATATTATGTACCTTCTACATAGGTTGTGAAACCAGTTTTATCCTACTGAAAAATAACACGATGACTTGGTGTGTCGCCGAACGTCGTTTTGATGTTGTACCTTATTTCGGCTCATACAATGACAAAATGAGAATTGTGTAGTCCCTGATACTATCATTGTTTTTTTTATTATTTCAAAATTAAAGACAAAGGCAATCGGTTTCCTTTTTTTAGAATATGAACTGCTGATTTTTGACTTCAAAACCAATTAATTCAACAAAAAAATATGATATATGTATGTAAAAATATTAAATAGGTGCTTCGTCAAAATTAGTCGCGAAAGGAACGTGAGGAGAAAAAAAGTTTAGTTAGAAGAAGAAACTTTATAGATATAAAATGGATTGAAAATTCTGTTAATTATATTTCATGACCAAAATTAGCAAACATAAGGAAATATTGTCGAGTAGGGCACATTAATCATGCAAGTTTCAATAAAAATATATTATTTTAGTTCGACAAAGCATAATGCCCGCATTTGAATTCAATACACGGAATTAACTATGATTTCTCACTTCTTACATAATATATGAGTTCAAAAAATTGGGATTGTATGAGGGTTTATAACAATTTTAATAAATGCTGAGGACTGCATCCAATGTCACCTCGATGATCATTTACTAACAAATATCTTATATCGCAGCTTTTGACATGACAACAAAAGAACCATAAAGATGTCTGATGGGTTCCTCCCGTTTGCAAGAGGGCTCGAGGCGACGCATGGGGGAGCACCGATAGGAGTAATAATAATATATTCATGACCTTTCCCAAGGACTAGGACTAGCAAAACTCCATTCCATAGACACAAACTCGCGAATTAAACGAAGGGTTTCATATAATAGAGTTTGGGTTAAATATACAGACTGGCGAATATTAGATTAAGACACTTCAGAATGAAAGGGTTGCCTGCTTTAGGGTAAAACAAAAGATTAAGGACAACATCGTGAGCGTTTGAACAATTAATTTTAAATCATTATTGTAGCTGCTTACAAAATAATGGCGGTTCTGTTGGTATGGAGATTGTAATCCCTTTGTAATTTGGGATTAGAAATTTGGGTCTCAAATTTTTAAAAAAAGAGTAATTTTTCTTGGGTTTTGTTTTCTTCGCGACTTTTTTTGTAGCCTTCAAATAATTTACTTTTTATATCAAATGTTAAAAATGGACAATCAAATGAAAATATTAATATTTTAGCACCGGGACTAATTTTAGAAAATCCCGGGATCGGAATCCATTGAAATAGCACCACAGTTCAGGATTGGCTTCATAATAACTTAATAATTAACCTTGGTACATATTTACTATTTAAAAGTTTAAAAAAAAAACGATGAGAGAGCGACGCAGCATTAAAAAATATATACGTTTTAGGTAAAATTTGTTTCATTGTGTTATATTCGCAATCATATAACATTTTTTTTGAGAAAATTTTAATATTTTTACACGAGTTAATTATTATCTACTTATTATTATTAAAATATGAAAAAGCTAAACTTTCAAGAACCTATTGTTTATGGAATATTTCAAATTATGAACGTACACATCTTCGTTCCATTGTTTATCTGTAAGCATGATTTGGAACAATTTAAAAAATATATACGAGTAAGAGCTTCTTCGATGGTGGTGTTTACAAATTTCAAAAATAGGACAGTTAACCAAACCGGAAAGAATTCATAGGCGGAATATTTTATTGGAACATTGTGCATTTATAGGAACATAATCAGGGGCGTAAAAGGGGTCCGCCCAAGTGGATCTCGATCAACTTTATTGGGCAACTGTGTATGTGGTACGCATCATTTTCAACTAAACATTCATTCATTTTTGAGTTAGTGACCATATTGTGATACTCAAGTCGTAATATTTTCCAAGTAATTTAACTGTCAACTTCAACAATAAAGATGTACATCGAATTATTATTCTACATTTGTCGGTCGCCGTAGCCAAGTGATATGATAATTTTGTGTTTCAAAAATAAGGCATCATTATTAAGGGAAGCGTTCAAATTGTTTGAATATTCACTAAATTTGACAACTATCTGTTTTTTCACAAAAACACTACATCGGTAAAAACTGTGCGAAATTAAACAAAACAAAAGCTTATTCGTACTTTAATATCAGTATGTTTTGCTTTTCCTTTAGCAAGTATATTTACATTGATATATTTTTAACAGTTTCATGTTAACTACCGTAACCGTAGATTTCGACCCAGTAAATTTGATGGGAGTGTTGAATTGTAGATATTCTGTGATATTTTATATCGTCGATATTTACAAAATTTCCGACATTCAAATCATCGCTTAACACCAAGCATTCTGCGAATTTCTGTAAGTGTACATTTATAGCACCAATATCGTGTAATTCTACTTATTTTAAGCATAACAAAAAGATTTACTCATCGATATAAATATATGGATGTATTGGTTGCCACAAAAATAACTATGTTCCTGACAAGAATATTTTTTTATGTTGGTAACAAGTAATATTAATTTGACAATTAGAAGGTTCATGGGATATCAATAAAACAAAAATATCTGCATAAACGCAGAGCAAAAATCGATTTCTTACTTTGTTTTTGGCAGTAAGAGAGTACATGCAGAAATGACATCATTGACGTAAGCCGTGCGGTGACTTTAGTAATCCAGCGGTTGGAATATTTTGACATTTCCTTCCGAAAATTCGTACATACCAAAACAATCTAATAAATTGTACAAAACGGTTACAATCGACGCTTCATACCGACACTAGAACGACCAAGCATGTATGATTAATACACGCTTTAATATTCATTAATGTAGGGGTTATTTAGCGATTGAAAATAACATCCGAGGAAGAAATACGGCCATATTCATCGGCAAGCCTAGTGACATTTCCAAAGCAGTTTCAGGGTATAGCGGTTTAATTTTTGATTATATCAAGCACTTACCGTAAATTTCAGATAAATATTCCAATTAAAGGCGGCAACAACACCGATTTTATTCACATTTAACCAGCTACACTTCCCGAAAATTCTTCGTCGTTCGTAAAAAAGTCCCGTAGCACTCTACTGAAGACTCACTCCACTCCACCAATACTACTAAGTGGCGTACGTCTGCGCAATAACTCAACAGGAAATAGTCCAAGCGCTTACAAATACTCCTATAATGGAAGTTGTTTTGACTTTTTTTGAGACGGTAATGAGAATAAAAAAAATCTCTATAAATATTTAATTAATAAATACGTAAATATATTTCTGTTTCACAGATAATTTGCAATATAAGATGAATAGTACAACTAAAATGGCGGGATGATGTCATCGGCCGGTAATAGAAGTGAATGATACAAGGTGGGCGTTGTCATTCTTGCCGAAATGCATTCAGTTAAGAAAATTAAGAATTATACTTCCATTCATGATTCATGTGTATTCATAACGTAATATGGGTTGAAAATTCAAAAACAGTTCCTGTCAATTTTTGATGTTTTTCATCGATACTAATTCCACCAACGACGCCTATTAAATACTAACAATTTGTATATTATGAGTGCTGCCATCTATTTCTGAAAGTGAAGAAACACGTATGGTAGCTAGTTCAATTAACTTTCATAAAAAAAAGTAGATGCCATACTTAAGACTGAAACTGACTTATTTTATCTACCTACAATATAATGGGCCAATACATAAAACCAATATTGAGTTTCACGTATTGGATTGGGCTTGTGTATAATATCAAATATAATTAATAAATAATTACTTTTCAATTATAATTAAATGGATGAAAAATAATAACTCATAATATTGAGACTTGAAATCTTCAAATAACCTCTACATCTGTTGCTGTATGATGTAGAAGTTATTTGAAGATTTGTTTTTAAACAAATTTTGTACAAATATGTATGTTTTGGTTTATTTCTCTTACTTGATACGCGTAGGCTCATAAACCATTTATTTAATACAAAAAAATAATGACACCGTTTGAATAATATCTAATGACAGATTATACTTTTGATCTATTCAAAATAATTCGTCAATAATATCATAACATAAAATTGGCATGATAACCAAACCGATGTGAAAGTGATAAGATGGCAATAGATCTATTTATATAGTAATAAACACTGTCAAAAAGAATTCTGAGCTAAAAACCTTTGAAATATTACGTAAAGCTATTTCGAAATATTAACGAATAACTATGGTTTAAATATTTTCATCAATCACAGATGCCTTGAATATGAAGTCTCAAATAATTTACCAAGTCTCATGTTCCATAAATTTCTAACATGCACAGTCAAAACTTTCATCAAATATAAGAATTGAATTACATACTACAATTCAATAAAAAATGGGGTAATCTTTAAGAACGACGTCGTGAAGCATTTGACGTTTAATTAAAATTGGCCTTCGTGTCGGTGCTGCCAACACAGATATGCCGCGAAATCGGTAATATTCAGTAATATTGGAAGCTATGTGTAAACTGTTTATACATCTTAGTTAAGATACGATTGAATATATTATACATTTGTTTTTTTTTCATTTATTCCAAAAAAGGTAAAACTTTTATATCGTAATTGTGGTTTGGTAATATGCATCTGTTTACAAAACTTTGACAATCAATCAGTAATAGTTCAGTTAAAAATGGTGATATAATTTAAGATTTCGACTGAAGGTGCTTGGTGGAATTTCAATATTAAATTTGAATCATTCAAATTATGTACACTCCCACAGATATTGTCACTAACGACCCGGGTTTCGCCTTTCGGTATCTTCAGGCGTTCAAGTTCATCCGTGCGCTTGAACGCCTGAAGATGCTGAAAGGCGAAACCCGGGTCATTAGTGACAAGATCTGTGGGAGTGTACATAATTTGAATGATTCAAATTTCATAAATGGTGAATTAGAAAATCAATGCAAAGCAAGTAATCAATAATCACATCTAAGCAAATAGATTATAATGATCAGTTGTGATAAAAAACATAAAAACCCAATAAGTTTGAATACTAAAAATCTAAATAAATAAATTAAAGTCTGATTTTGGCAAAAAATAATAACATAAAAAAGCTGACATAATTGCTGTGATTTAATTAATATAATATATGACAATTCCATACACTTGATGACAGTAGGAATATATTATCTTTCTTGCTTTGTCATCTACGTATCTAAATACATGATGATTGATTATGATAGCACTTTTAAGCAAAATGGGTTGTCAGCCTTATAACCAGATACAATACTACTTATAACGAGGATTATTAAATCTGCTGAAGGTAAAAAAAGCATACAACATGTTTTTTCAAATAATTTATTTATAAATCTAATAATATATGTATAATATGAATTACAGATATAAAAATTACAGGAATATTCAAAGTTTAATACACACAGTGGCGAATTACCCCATAAGCTCACGGGGTGCGTGCTTGGGGCCTTTTATCGTAAGTCTCTCAAAATAGTATATATTTTATAAAACCGGGCCTCCAAATTTGATTCCGCCTAGAGCCTCTCAAGTGCTTAACCTGTCACTGAATATAAATACAAATTCTGTTGGATTATCAGACATCTAATTCAGAAATAATGAAAGAGATGGGCTTAATTATAAAAATTTTCAGTTTGATAAAGAATGTAATCAGGAGAAATTTAAGAAAATTTTAAACAGCACATGTTTAGTATTGTAAAAATCTAACGACTTTATATAACCATAAGTTTGCTCATTTGCATGTTTTAGCAGTATTCAAAATTTTCCATTACCAAACAACGGTCTTTAAGGCTTTGGCAATATGATGCATGGATTGTAATATTATAAAAAGCTAAAGATATCGCATGTCATAACAATTGCTCTTGTGATACAAGTCAGGTTTTCACAAAGCCACCACTGTAAGTATTATGTATTGTAAGTGTAAGGTAAGTTTAAAATGCTTAGTCACTATGGTGATATGAGACAGGTATGTCATGCGGCCTCATAAAATTGACTTAACAAAATTGGAGCAATATTTATTTATTAATAATATAGATTGACTAAACATACAGAGAAGTTCGAAAACACACAAATGTAATAAAATCTATTATTACTATTTGTGAGTAAGTATATCATTTTTATTTTGAAATTATCTCTAAATATCTACATATTTGATTCATTATTATGTATCATATTTAAATTGAATTAAATCAGTACTTTCATAGAAAAAAATATACGAATTTTATTGCATAGTTTATATTTTTTTAAATTATACACAAAATAATCATAAAATTCTATGGTTTGACATCATGACATGAATAATGCACTATTTCACCATTAGGATATCGAACAAATGCACTTTGGTTCCTAAACCGTTTCTTGCAGACAGGACAAACATTATGGTCAGCGATTACCACGCTTTGAGACTCGTGAATCATTTTCAACTCTTGCACCTGGAAAAAAATGTTCACATATTATAAGGATGGGGGTTTGTATATACAACATTATTTAATTTATAGTCATTAACAGTGGCGGTTCTAGGTACTGGGCTAGGTGGGCTAAGCCCGACCTGCATTTTCCACCCAAAACATTAGATGGCTGAATAAAAATCAACAGCAATTCGGCCGCTGAACAAAATAAATACATTTATAAGCGTAACTTACCTTTCCCAAATGAATATAATATCTTTGTTTTAATTTTCCTCTGTCAATATAAGACAATGTTACGTCTACCTACAATCATATTCTCGATTGTGTTTTGTATTACAATTTTAAACTGAGCAGGCATAAAAAAACAATAACCCTATAAATACTTCACAGGGAACAGGAACGTTACGTCACTGGCAACACCACTCAGGGGCTAGCGCCCGTTAAGTCCGTAACCACAGACAATATCATGACATATTTCTTTACACTGGGGCGCAATCAAGCACGATTAGATTTTTTTTGTATTTGTATGTACGGAAACGTCATCAAACACAAAGGATAGTGTTTCAATCTGTCAGGTTTCTGTTGATCGTTGGGGGCTGATCTGATTCAGCCCATTACGCATACTTATGCATTGAAACACAAAACCAATATCGTTGTATTGTATGAAAGTGACAGGTATTGACTTTCAGTGACAGCAAGTGACAGTTCTATACTGCTTTTAGTAGGTACTTGTTATTTCACTTTGAAAGAGACGAATTTAAGGATTCCGTGTTATTATTCTATTATTTCTTAGTTACATTAGCATTGATTTTATTATATAAAAATTTATGCATTGCAGTAGTATCGTAATATTTGTTAATTTGCTTGTAGATTAATGTATAAAGTGAAGTGGAAATATGCTTTTCTCTAGCCCACCCAAGATTTCAGGTCAGGAACCGCCACTGGTCATTAACCATTTGAGTGCTGAGCCATTTTTTATACGTTATCTAAGTTTGCTGAATTAAAAGTGGTGAAAAGGATACTTTTTATAAAATTTATATTCAACTCAGTTTTTGACGGATTTTATTCAAAATTTCACACACAAATAGATATTTAAATGTTTTTATAAAAAAAAATATTCTATAAAACATTTTTACGACGAAATTAATAAAAAGTCCAGAACTGAATATAATTTTTTCTAAGTAAAATCTAACTTTGAATTAAAAAAATGTCAGTTTTCGTTTTTTAACATTTTTCTGACACCATTTATTACATTATACAAATGACTACATATCATAAAGAAAAAAAGATATCTTGCGTAAGAGGTGCATTTTTATAAAAATAAATCTTATATTACATATACATATATACATACATACGTAGATCGATTGATGAAGTAAATTGCAAATTTGTCATTTTCTTATTGGTAGAATTTCATTTATAAATGATATAACTGTTGAAGATCATTCTTTCAAATATACTGCTGATAATTTTCTTCAAAAACTTCAATGTTCAACGCTTGTCAAGATATTTAATCTGGGTAATTGAAAGCGGCGCGATGGCGCTGCCCGCACTTTTGGCGCAAATTTTAAAGAGCGCCATCGCGCTCTTCAGCACTCTAATTGTTAAAGAATAAGTTATTCATTGTTTTTTTAGTCTGTATTCTAGCATAATTTGTTAATTTATCCTTATGTTTTAAACATAACATTGTACAACTAACGTTGGCTATGTTTTTGATATATTTTAAATGCAGTCGCAAATTTTGTTTGAATTGATTAAAAATATTGGTTTATAGAGTTGTATACTAGTCCCTATACATTTATCTGTGAAATAATATGCCAAAAGAATAATAGTGGGGCTCAGCCCTGAAATACGAGATGGATGCATGGAGGAGTACAGAGGCAATGGAGGTAAGCATGAACATTAGACAGACGGACGGGAATCAACAGATAGCAATCATAAAATTTCATTGTTCCATAGGATTTAACATCAAGAAAAAAAATGTCAATAACACAATTTATTTATTTATAGACAACAGAGGCCAATGATTATAGCAGCAAGAAACATTAACCAAGTACATGTGCTGTGGTGAAAATAATAAACTATTTTACCTTAAATTAAAATAGATATATATTTCTCTTTTAAAATAATTACCTGTAAATGCTCAGAGTACAAAAGTCGCTTCATAACCTGCATCATGCGTCTATGACTCAATTGATTGTGAAGGGAAGTCTCCAAGAATGTTCTTATCCGGGATATAGGAACAGAATCAGGCAGAACAGCAAGAGCCTGTGACACATACGAATAAATTACAGTGCAAATGAACAGATATTCTAAAGATACAAACGCATGCGGTGGCAAATTTTCACATATTTCTTTAATGATTTGTGATGTTCACTTTTAATATTAAATTAAATTTAATAACTTTATAATTAATTAAGTAATGTAAGTAATTACTTTTAAATTATTACTATCAAAGTTTGTATCTTACACCCTCTCTGTGTCCAGTAGGAAAGGAAAAACCGCAACATTTATTTTTTGATTTATAACTTAAGAATCATAATTGTTTTAGTTTATTCATAAACCTTGCGATGTTATGACTGATGATACTTCTCAAAGAGGCGAAATATGTGTCACATTTGTAATACAACAAGTGGAATAACAAGTTTATCAAATTTAATTGTATATTATGCATGAATTCACTTAGTCTTTTAGCTACCGTAGAAAAAAGTACGTAATTACCTAGCACGCCGGCTATAATTTGCAATTATTAATTTAATTAGTTATTGATGGGTTAACTTGTAACTGGTCTATTGAACACGAAAAATGTTACGAGATATCTTGTCTGTGGCAGCCATCAAGTTAACATTGGTTTGCAATGATTTTACAAAATCAATTATTACTTATAGTAAGTAGAGTTATAAGAACCTTAATCGGATCGATTTTGTCGGCATGCAAGTCAAGTAGTTGCAAAGCAGTGTCTATATCTGGCTGAGCAGTTTTTGGACTTTTTGGTACATTGCTCAGTGGACCGTTGAGGACAGCTTCCTGCGTTGGATTGACCAGCATCTTTATGAGTATCACATACACGTCATTGTCCTTTTTGGAATCCTTCTCTTTGGGTCTTTCATTTACTGCATTGCAGTATTCTATTGCTCGCTTAATGTCACCTACAAAACATTGTCGGTAGTTAGTTATTGTATTGAAATTTAACATTATAAATCCACTCTACTAGTAATTTAACACCTCCGAAACGAAATATGAAATAACACATGTTCAGGATATTATTGTTATTGATTGAAAAATTACTTTGAATGCCATCTTGTAGTGAATCTAAAAAAAATATAATTGTACATCACAGATAGTGAAAATGACTTAATGCCTCAAATTTGTACAAGAGGTTTGTTGTAGCATTTGACATGTGTTAGTGGCTGTGAATGTTTTACATTCACTTGCTCTATAATTGTAATTAAATTTTCATTTATTATTTGCAAAACTAGAATATTTTTTGCCTCGATTCGTTGAATTGTTTAAGGAGACCATTTTCTAGTGTCAAAGACAATACGTATTCCTTATCTGGCACGTAATATATAGATTACGAATGGCGCAAGTCAACAGAATTATATACTGTTATATACTGACCTAAAATATAAACATAAATAGATAAAGCTTGTGAATGATTATCTAATTTTCCCAAAACCGCTGCGCGTTCTTCAAACAAGGAATCGGGTGGAAAATGCACAAGTACTGTCTCTGGTGTGTAAAGGCTTGACTTTTCTAGGAAATTGAGAAGTTTCACTCGCATATTCTGCTGTTGCCCCTCTGAATATGTGCCTTTTTTATCCATAACTTTCTCCCTGAGCATTCTTACGAGCGCATTATGAAAGAGAGTATTGGTGTCTCCCCAAATGTGAATGACGTGTTCCAGATAGGGTATAGCGAGGGGTTCGTGTTCTCTCAGGAGAAAATCTAGGACTTTCGCTCTGGGCAAGCCTTCGACCTCGTGAATGTCTTCGGTGAATATTTTTAAGCCTTCTTCGGGTTGTTCGGCTAGGACCCAATTCGCAAACTGAAATATCAAATTGATATTCTCAGCGCCTAAAAATTGCAAAAATGATTTTATCATTGATAAATATCTGTAAACGAAAAGAAGGAGAGATAAACTCGACAATCGATTACATCATGAGCCCAAAGATTTGCATTTTTGGGAACTTTCTAAAAATGTAACATTTCATTGTGAAATATAATAATTCCGCGACATTGTTTCAACTGGTCCCTTCTATAATGTTACTGTTACTTTGGCATATTCAACTCATTCTTAAAAAAACATGTGAAACACCCCTTTTTCTTTCCCATATAGGAATATTAAAAATAATTTTGAATATAATATTAAGAAAAACACAATATTCCTTGGTACATATTTCCACTTTTATTTACTAAGATCAAGACCGGTTTCGCTCATGGCGAGCATTATCGACTGATTGTAATTGTGTATTTCTTAATATAATGTCTTTCCACCAAGTATTGACAGTGAACACCCTAAAAGTGATGAATATAATATGTAAAGTTTAGAAGAAGATTATTCTGAGATAAAAAAAAACAGAAGAAAAAGTCTCGGAGTAATTGTTATTTAATAGAAAGGACACTCCTTTTTCAAAACATATTGAGAGTTTTGACTAATAATTTTATTAATTCGCAGATTTCTATCGTGAAATAGTTTACCTAAATGTTGTAAGTAAACTTTGGTGCGATGATGCCCTTTCAAAACGGAATCAGCCTGTTTCGATTGATCTTTCAGAAGCTGCAAGGCTTTCATGTGCTGCCCTTTGGTTTGGTATAAAATGATGAGTTCGATATATTTATTATGATAAAGCAGTAGTTCTTCAGATTCGTCAAGTCTGCAGTTTTTCAGCCGCAGCAACGGCCCCACAAACGCATCATTAGTCTGGAATACATTAAGGGTTATGAGACGCAGTGAAAAAATCTTAATCCACTAAAACATCTTACTTTGCTACAGAAAGTCATATAGGATTTGTGACGTATAGACCAAGATACATGAATGTAATTGATATATCTTCAAAAGAAAATATATACCAAGAAACATGAATTTCAACTTTGAATTGCCACCCAATAAAGCCAGTCTCACCATAGCAATATTGATACTTTGACCGTGAAAAACTAACATTTGAAAAAAGATATCACACTTCATTTTCTCATTTATAAGTTAACAATTAAAATCAATATATATGTTTCTCAATGAAGCCAGACACATGCCACAACTTCTTACACAACCGGCGCGATAACAAAGTTATCAAAACACTTTTATATTAAATGACGCATGTCTAAAATCACAAAAGGTGATTATAAACTGTGATCATTAGGAAGAGCTCACGTTCATCAGACCCGTGGTAATTGTAAGAATAGTCAAAACAAATACCTGTAGGTAACACTTGAGCAGGGTAGTATCGATTGTCTCTAGCAAAGCCGCTTTGGATTTAGCTTCCTTTTCATTGGTTGTAGGCGTGGTGACTTTTTGAATTTTATGTCTCACATCAATCAAGTATTCTATCATTGCCAATAGTCCGTTCCCTAAATCGGGGTCGTGGGGTTTGAGCCCTGTTTCGACATCAACGAGCGGCTTGGACCCTGCACCGGCAGACAGCTCGGGAATGAGTCCGATAACTTCTGACGGATCAGTGTCCAATTCCAAAAACATTTTCATCGATTCGGAGAATTTCTTCTGATGAAATAAGTCAAATGCGTAGAGCAACTGAATCGATTTGATGATATATTCTTTTTCATCGTCTGTTTCTTCGGAGATATTCTATGGATAAAAAATAATTCAACATTTATTTCAATATCATTCATTAAACAATGAAAAATGTCTAGGCATAAGAAAGTTATTGATAAAATTCATTATTTAATTACAGTCAGTTCCATCGCTAATTGGAACTGTTTATCCTTTAATAAGATCTGTCGTTGCTTTGTGATATCTACAGCGCCAATCCTCCATACTTGGCTCATTGATGCGGCATACAAAATCCCACGTCGACATCTGTAGAAACAATAGACATTTTTTTAAAACCAAGAAATGGAGTTGACTTATGATACAAACCATGCTGTGAAAATTAGTAAAAGTGTATTTCACAAAGGAGTTTCTTTTAATAATTTAGGGTTTCGGATAAAAGTGGTTGATGAAATTTTAATGTCAAATCGAAATGATTTAAAATTGAGTTGTCTTCTGGCTGACCAGTTTTCTGTTAAGCCAAGAATTTGATAATTATTTCGAAAATTCATAAAAAATTTGCAATGAAGTTATCATTTTTCTTTATGTTCCAGCATTTGTTAATTATCTTTGCTGGTCCCATAAAAGAAAAGTATTCATTTGCTGTCCACAATCCTAGTATGTGATGTGCTAGATTTATTTTTGTAAACTTTCAACAGTCTGCGGATATTTGGTTTATTAATAAGTATTTAAAGATGCGTCCGAACTGTAAACGGTGAAAATGTTTTCAGAGAAACACTATGTCCGTACCATGTACGGCTTTAACAGTCAATGTGTTAGCCGCTTTATTTAAGTCATCTAGCCATTGCCTATATTGAATGGTTATATTCTTACCTGCAAAGCAATCGCGCTTTATTCAGCTCCGAAAGAGTTTGGACAAAGGCATTTGGTGTCATGGTTTGAACTGTTATCTGATCATTGAGTAGTCCTAAGATGTAAGGATTCTCATAGGCTGAAATTATAAAAACAAATATTTTATAGTATTTATTTACAAAATAGCCATTTTGGACAATATCCTCTTCTAAGAAGTCTCCTGATGATAGAGATTATCAGTCAATCACATACTCTCCATTTACAAACATTTTAGAATCAGTATCGAAAAACTGGATACAAGCCTGTTTCTTTGAATGTGTGATTTAAAATATTTTTTTAGGAGTTAAAAGCCATCACAAATTTCCATAAAATATAATAAAAATTCAATATTTTATTACTCATCTTTCATTTTTGTGTAAGGTCCAAAAATGTATTTGTTAAACTATGGTTATATTTTTTAAGAATTCTCAAAAATTTTCATTAAACAATTTTTAACCGTTAAAGTGCCAACGAGCACCATCGCGCTCGTGCGCGTAATTTTCAAAAGTGCCGCGAGCGCTATAGCGCTCGCAAAATCAGTTGCTATTTGGCGTGCTGTGAGCGAGGACGTTCGCACGCATCGACAATTTTTAATCTTTCTACGTGTTACATAAAGTTCAAATTATAATATTATCAGTGATTATAATATAAAAAGGATTTGTGAAAAGATTTTTACTAACCCAAAATGTCGGAATACGAAAATAGTTCAAGTTGTATAGAAAGTGACAGTGGAAGTGATCTTGTGGTACGCTCACGCCGCGTAATGCAAATTTTGAGTGACAGTGATAATAGTGACAATAACAATTATTTTGCTGATGCAGAGAATGAATCGGACTGCGAAAATGACGATGTGACCTTGACCCAATTCACACGCCTACCACCGGATACACAATACAACAAACAAACTCCGCACGTATTTTGCGAACTTCCAGGACCAAAACATATCCCATCGGGTGACACAAAACCTATTGACTTCTTCAATTTGTTTTTTACGGCTGCTCTTATAAAAACAATGGTCGTTGAAACTAACCGTTACTAATCCAAATTTGAAACCTCATTCTCGTGCAAAGCGATTACAGCGCTGTGAAGAGGAGCAACTTGATTTGTGCCCACTGTAAGAAGGGGCTTCATGGAGTTTGTGCGAAAAACCACACATGTTAACTTTTTATTTGATTCCAGTTTTTGTTTCAATTATGGTTCACAATATATATTTCCAAATTTTTATTTGTGTTTTATTTCCCTTGTACAAGTCTTTATAAAGGAAACACCGAAAAAATTATTAGAATTGGACAATTTTTGGAAGAGATACAGTTTTTTTTTCAAAACAAAGGTAAATGACATAAAAACGAAGATTTCTTTGGCATTTTTAAGTATATATGAATGAAAGATATTGGCACTAAAACGCTTAAACAAAAAATATTTTTCGGGACACAATTTTTCTGATACAGCTAGCAGTGATAAATTTGTAGTTGCGACTGTATATATTCCACCTGATGAATATACTAAATGTATATACATGTTTACACAAATATATAAATATTTGACCATGCATTAATGCCGGGGGATATTTTAAAAGTAATTTAAAATATTGTTTATGTGGATAAAAAAGTATTTAAGGGTCAGTAATAGTTTGGCTAACAATGGTTTTTTATTTTTTATACTTTGTGGACAGTATTATATGGGTTAACAAAATATACAAAAAACTGGTTAATATTATTGTGGTGTCTGAAAACAGTTTAGATATATTTTGATATAAAATTGAACCAGTGACCTCAAGCTTCAAAACCTTATCAAAACCAGGAAATACAAACTTGTTAGACAGAGCTAAAGAGTGCATTTGTTTCAGCTGGTGTGTAGAACTACCATGATCCGCGCACACAATTAAATATTTGCTATATTTTAGTATTTTTAATGGTTAAAGAAGACAATAAAGACTCTATACTGTAAGAAAGTAACAATTTTTTAATGAAATAGTTTTTAATTTACCTGCGCCTATCAATGGGGCATTCCATTTGATAACGGTCTTGGACAATAATTTCGGATTGGTTTCTTCAATCATAACTGAAGTCAAATCTCTTCCTAGCATAAAAGAAGTAGAAGACAGCTTAGTGATGCAAGGCTCCAGAGACCTCGAGCTGCTCGAGAGGTACTGTTCTTTAATCTCCCCTGTCAACTGAAATGCAATAATCTGGTATAGGCGTTTATTTTCAACAAAATGGATCATTAAATTTTAATCATTCAAATTATGTCAATCTACACAAGTTTTGTCACTAACGCCTCGGGATTAGCCTGTCGGCATCACCAGGCGTTTATGTGCATGGATGGACTTGAATTAACGTTTTTAATAATAAATAAAAATGAATAACATGAATAAAAATGAACAGGAATTAAATTTGAATCGTTCAAATTATGAACAGGAATTAGATTATATATTAATTGAAGCAGTTCACACTACTTATGTTTATGTAATAAACATATAAGACCACTTTTACCATCAATAGTGCATAAATATCATATTATGATACTATTAATATTAGCTGTAATACACTTACCAAAAAACAATAAAATGCACGAAACAGATATTCATATGTCCGTCTCTACCGCACATTTAGCTGGAATGTCTCCATTATAAGTTCATTTATGTCTTTCATATAATAGTAAGTGTGATTGTTGCAGTGTATACCAATATTTTCCATTAAACTTAAATTAACGCCTTGCAACGAGCACTCTACGCCACTAAATTACCGTACTGTCGAAATACAGGTTCATTTTCCAAATAATACTTACACCATACAGTATATATTCTTCTTTAAATCCTACACACAAAACAGTCTCTCCCCACGTTATTGCTTTGGGAATATCACCGATGGAAATGTCTTTGAATAATGTTTTGAATTCACCGTGTTTGTAATAGTAAAGCTGAAGCTTTCTTTTGACGGCAACGCACAGTCTTATGACAGATATTTCACCAGTCAATGATCCAGTTGGCTGGAAGAGAAAGTTACAAGCAATCATAATCAATCATGAAAGAATTACTAATTATTTATACATATCAATCTGTTACGAATAACCTGTTTTGAGATAATGGGAAACGTAATATTCAAATGGTCACCATAGATTAAGTACTGTTTCCTGAGATTTATACATCTTCTCAACATGTGTTTACAGATCAACCTCCGGGTTTCTATGGGGTGCATTTGCATTTCAAAATTCTTCTTATTTCAACCATTCGCTAAATACCAACAATATCTAGCTGATATTTCTTGTAATCTACAATGATATTTCAATTAATGCAATGCAAATATTACACAAATTTATCTGGGGTCACTTCGTACCCCATAGCTCCTCGATTCTACTATTGATGTTTCGCTACTCGAGTGTTAAGTACTTAGGTCCGGTTAAATATGAGGACATGTATTCACCCAGACAATTCAAACATATTACACTGCATATTCAAACCTTTCATTTCCGGACAGAGTACCAACAGGACGAGTGGTTAGAATGTAATTATTTTTTTTTTTTCTCAAAAGAACAAGAATTGCTGCAGAATTACAATGTTTAAAATTAATTGTGAGGTCTAGTGGTCAGTGATTTACCTAGGAATCAGATGGGACTGGGATCAAATTACGGTGAAGTGAATATCAAATCTTCTTCTTTTGTAGTTCTTTCAAATTTAAATTTGAGATTTTGATTTAATTTAAAAAAAATTAATGGAGAATGGGGGTTACTGAAATATTTAAGCAGCATCTTAAATAAATAAATTCACTTGGACCTTTTGAATAAGTGTTATCAATTATGTTTTACTCACCATATTATCTATCGCAAACAATGAAGCTCCTTTGGTCTGGGGTAACTGTTGTACAATTGGAAAATTGATGACATTAATATCGTGGACAGTGATCACATAATCCGAAAGACACAGTAGCAAGTTGTATTCTGAAAACAATTGCATAAATTATTGATGTTGTTATTAAATCACTATGAACATACAGGATTGACTCACAAACGAAAATAAAATCAAATTGCTAAAATATTAACATAAAAGCTGAAAGTCTATATGGGCCATATATAATGTCCTAAAAATAGTAAAGTACCAATTAATTTACTTACAATGACGCTAGATTATGGATACTAAGCCTAAAAGAAGACTATTTCAATCAAATAATTCATAATCACAGTCTTGGCTGTCTCCAACAAATGTATCCACTTCTCTGTTATTCATAGCTCAAACCAGCTAATGTATTTTCTTCTGCTCTAAATTGAGTTACTGGAAATTATTCTCATTTTCGTTCATACAGTGTACATAGCCTAGCCAGCGCAGCCTCCCAGTCTTAATTGGATAAACTACACGGAACTTTCTGTACGGACTGTAGATTTTAACATTATACCTGTTCTTTCAATTGTTTCCATCCCCGCCTGTTTCATTTTGTAAAGTTGTCCAGATTTTCGATACGTATGAGCAGAGGCTTTTAATGTGTTTTATAAAGTGTATCCTGAATCCGAAGAGGTATGAGGCGGGGCTCAAAGTGTCTCACGAGATCAAAGATACGATTTTATTCCCTACCTTGATACTCATGTTGCTTTTCTCTGAGATTTATTTTATTGGTTTACATAAGAAAAAGAAAGGTGAAACTGTTAACTTTGTTGAATTTGTAGTCTCAATCAAACAAGTAACAAGAACCAATGGATTTACTATGTGAAAATATATACTAGTTAAAATTTTGATGCTTTCCTATTGATTCGGACTGCAACTAAACTAATTCAAAGCTATAGTACTTGAGAAGCAATTTTTTGTAAACTTTATTTTTGAAATGTGTCGATAAGTAAAGTCTAATGTATTTGTATTGAGACATATTTTTTTACCTGGAATAACTTCAATTTGCTGTATAGGTTTTTTACTGAATGTCTTGTGGTAACTTAAAACTTGAACTGTATACTTCTGGCCTTCTAAACTTTCTTTGACAAGGTACATGAGGAGATGACCTTGCCTGGTTCCTAATAGAAGGTTATCATCTGCAAAAAAATAAATTATAAGAACCAATCAACCTTTTATGTGCAAATGTGGCTACATCAAAAGACTAATAAATAGTGATAAGAACAGGAACTAGAGTTATATAAATTCAATCAAAACTTATTGATAATGCTAACGGTGTAAAACTGGCAAGTGCCATAAGTCATCTGGCACGTTGGCCAACACCAACAAGTGCTGCGACCATGGCCGTCGTTGCCAAAATCCATACAGTGTGAATGACCAGATGAAGCTACAATAGCTATATACAACAGCTATGAATAGCTTGCCATTGGATGACGAAACTGGAATGCTTTCGGGGTTGTGTCAATATTGGCTCTGATCATTTTGATCAGCAGGCGTAATGCAAACCATTAGGCTGAAGAGGTCGAGTTTTTAAATGCGTGTATCATCAAATTGCAGTATTTTTTAAAGTTTATGGTACATGATTACTATTTCGAAGTTAGGGTGAGGATTTCCAACTGTTTTAGGTTGAATGTTTTTATGTATAAAGGGGTGTAAGATGTAAGAAAATTATTTATTTATACTTTAAGCAGTGTCATTTTCATATAGGACAACAACATTTCAACATTAAAAGCCTGATTTGCTTTCAAAAGATAAAAATTACTTTGTCTTAACCGATTCTAGTATGACAAAATGATAATCAAAATAACATCTCCTTGAGATCATTAATGTATTTCAAACGCACTCTCTAATGATTTATCAACCCTGCAATAGTAGTTCCCACTTAATTGCACACAATAAGAGTAACAAGCATGTACAATAACTGCGATAATTCTTCAAGAAATCATTGGTTTACCGTAAGCCGCTATCGATTCGATTTGTTCTGTCAGCTTGAGCAATGAAGACACTTCGAATGCTTCGTGCATGGTTGAGCAGTGATTGTAGACAGATCACAAAATCCACGAATATAAATATTAACAATTTATTAAATAGTTAATGTTGTGTACAACTAATATAAAAATATTTTGACAGTTTCTTGACATTTCAGAATGAGTTGATTGTGGTGTTGCAGTGCTAGAAAATAAAATATTCCTTTTTGGTACATCTCTATATTTTCCCTACTTCCCAACTAATTAGCTTTGTTTTTAAAAACATTCATGCTCATTTACAGCGCGTTGTATTTTTTTTTAATTAATTTGATTCATTTTTTATTTTTCTTTGAAACTAAATATTTTGTTTATTTAATATTTTATGTTATAACTCGAACTATAAATTTTAAAACAAGTTGTTTTACCTATTCCATTTTATTTACTAATAGCTTTATTTCAGATGACATTGGCTAAATAGAAACTCTTTACATAGTTCATATTTATCACTGTGGTAATTAATATTCTTCTTCTTTGACCATATTCGCTCCCTATTTGGAGCATATGGCTGCCACGCGGCACCTCTATGTTTTCCTATCTCCCATGACATGCTAGTATTCTTCAGTTGCGCCGAGTACATCCTATGAATAGTACCCGACGGACATCCGGGGTCCCGGAATCCCACCAATCGAAAGAAGAGGCAGGCTGAATTGAGGCTTTCTGGAGGTATCCGCAGCACGTGACCCAGCCAGTTCCAATGTCTCTCCATAACCATTGACGTAACGGGGCGCTGTCTTGTGCGCTCCCTTATCTCCGAATTCCTCACGAAATCAAACGACCTCACCCCCATTATCCGATGCAAGCATCTGTTTTTGAAGCTCAATATACGGTTTTTTCTGAGTCTCGTGAGGTGCCATGATTCGTAACCGTAAAGCAGTACCAGTAGAATGCAAGCGTTGAATAAGTGGCATTTGGTTTTAATCGAGTACAGCTGTGTGTCCCAAACAGTCTTGAGTTGAATGTTATCTACTTAGCATAAAGTATTTTTTAGTCTTTTTACGTCTCGTTTCAACAGTGGCTTAGTTGTAATTTGAAGGGACCATGTATATTTATCAATCAGCCAATATCTTTTCCAAATACATACCATGAAACGCAGTGGCGGTTCTACGTAATGGGCTATTTGGGCTCAGCCTGACCTGAAATTTTCAGCCAAAAAGTGTAAAAAAGTATTTTTTAGCAGACTTAATAAAAACAAACATCAATTCGGATATACAATGTAAAACAAATCTATCACAAATTCATACAATATCTTAGTTCTGATTCTCTTCTATCAATATAAGAGCATTTCTCTGATTATCGAATTCTCTTGTGCATGCATATAAGAATATGAGGTAAGGCTGGGTTAATTTGAAATTAGTCCCGAGTAAAATAAAAGCAAACAATTTCAAAAAGCTCACATGCGGCCTGGAGACCTTAGCCAATTGCGAAGTGGAAACTTTCACAAATTCGTAAATTGTATACAATGCTAAACTTTTTTTTAGCCCACCCAAAATTTTAGGTCACCGGCCGCCACTGATGAATCGTATAAATTATGTTGAGTTTTTTTTATTAATTTCAATGTATCTGCATCTGTTAGTAAATGTCTATCTGAACTTTAATTGTTTATATCTTGATTTTAATATAATACTTGACAAGGTCTAACAAAATATTTAAACTAATGCTCAAGCAACAAATATGAAACGCAATACATAATTTATGCATTCATACTTTTTTCTAGTCTAAAACTATTTTACAGTTTTAGAAGCGAAATCTATTTCCATTTAAATTATATAGTCATTAGCGTGGCAACTGCATAGTGAAATGACGATCAGCATAGGGGATAGGGGTGGGTGGAATTTTTATAATCCAACAAAAAATACACTTTCTAATATAGAACTATTGAAAATTACAAAATTTATTTCATTAAAACGAATCCTTTTGCACAAAGAATAATTATAATAGAAGTAGGGCACTGCAATAATGTAAAAGTGCTCGATGAGCTCCGTCTCATAAGCAAATAAATATAAGACAAATGTAATGTATAACAAATATGTGATACAAAAACATGTTACAATTAAATAAAATGGTCCATTTTGATACGACAGATTGTGTATTAAAATGAAAATTTATAAAATGTGAGAGGGACCTTTTTGTAAGTTTTTGTGGTGGCCCATTTTTTTTAGCACGTCACTGCATGGAGTAATGAGAATTCGCAGCAAGAAAGCCACTCAAATTCAAATAGTAAAGCCACTGCGTGTGATGTATAAAAAAAATATCGCAGAGACATGGGTGGTTTATGCAGAAAGATCTTTATTTTTACAACTTGTTAGATAGTACCTATTAAAAACCTAGCTTTCTTTAGAAAGTTTCTTCAAACCGTCAACATGTTGATAACGTCGCTATGCGTCATAAAAAATATAAAAAATACAATGAATTAAAACTGCAAAATCATTCAAGTACAATATGTTTATCACAAATAAAAATATCAATTTCTATCGCGGTTAGTGGGCGAGGCCAACTACGTGTTGGCGGCTAGTTTTGTATATAATTAGTTTTTTTATTTAGCCGGTGACGTAACCCAACCGCTTCGGCTTGTATACGTCTTAGCGGAGACCCGAATCATCTAGCCTCTGTGGCCCAATGGATAAGGCATCGGCCTCCTAAGCCGAGGATTGTGGGTTCGAGTCCCACCAGAGGTAAATCACCAAACTTTTTATTCCACTTGAAATTGATATACATACAATAAAAATCGATGAAAAACCACTATTTTTAATCTCAATGTTGAACTATGAATACGGAAGAATTTAATGATTTTTTTTGTCCGAATTGATTTTCGATTAAATCATTATTGTAGCCTATTTTTTTCGAAATGTTAAATAACAGATGTATGTAATTATAGAACAAATATTTAATAGCAGGATTCTTTACTTATATTCCAGTTGGAATACAAGCATAATCCAATTGGTGATCGTAATTTTATTAAATTGTTCATTTATTTATGAACTTTATAAAATAATAACATATTATTAAACAATGTTATTTGTAATGATTATTTTATCAATAATTATTTTTAAGATTATTTCACACCAGCCTAATCCTAGTTGCGTATTGTTATATGTATAGTATAAATTTGAATGAGTATTGCCTACTGACCTAAATTCTGTAAAATCTTTTTAAATAAAAAAAAAGATTAAGTACAAAAGTATTATAATCTTAATATGTATACATATAATAATTAATACGTTTTTCAATACGTTTCATGTATCTCCCGTTACTTCTTATTTTAATATATCGTTGTCTTCACTGTTTTATTTATATAATATAGAATAATATATTTAAATGATTTTAATTTCCGATAATCAAAACATTTTTCATCGCATTTTCTTTGCGTCTTTGCGTTGTGTTACATTTTACACAAAATGGTGGAAATCCCGAAACAAATTTTTTTGGTGTATCGTGAGAGGGCTCTGTACTACATTTCAATAATTGTAAATCATTTAACTGTGGCATCATCGATACACATTTTAACATTACGACTTCCTCGAACAAACAATTTATATAATTTATATTCATATTGCAAGCTTGAAAAAGTGTTTCGAAAGTATAATAAATTAATAAATATATCATATAAATAAGCTTACTAAAAATCAAGAATAGGTTATTAATTAAACATTAAAAAAATCACACATTCATTGATATATCAAAAAATTCGTTGCCTCATTGTTTTATTCTCAGTAACATGGTAATTACGAAATATTCAACATCAGTCAGAGAGGATCTGCATTGTTATATTCCTGTGAATATTCCGAGACGTGTCTTAAACTGCATATTTTTTTCAATTAACTTCAGCTAGAAATAGTGCTTTCATGAAAAATGTATTTCTAAAATAATACCATAAATAAGAACCTACATACAGCGGCGGGCTGCCAATACGTTAACAAGGGTCTCGCTTAATCTCCAAGCAATTCTCGGTGTTCCGGGGAAGGAGTGAATTTTTTAACACTCTTATGCAATTATATGCAATATCCTAAATAAGCAATCGATTGTTACTTAATACACTTATAATATGTAACAAGCAGGGACGTCCCGTGGGCATAGGCGAGTAGGCAGATGCCTAGGGGCGGCGAGTCCAATGGAGCGGCAAATTATCACAGATTTTTTTTTAAATGACAACAATTTTTGACACATGAATTTAGTTTCGAAAAAATATGCCTCAATGTATTTGATAAAAAATGTCTAAAAATACATTTTCACTGATAATAATATCTGGTAATGCCATTTACTGATGGCGCCAGTTTTGGCGTAAATATTAATTTTCGAGCAAAAATGGCTTCATTAAAGCGTTTTTTTTTAGTACGTAGATGAATAGAGTATTCGAATTTCTATATTTGTTTATATATTTCTAGAATAATGGGAAATAATGACAACATGTATCTTATACTTATATTGCTTTATTCGATTCACATATAAAACAGAGTAATGGCGCTATTTTATACTCTGCTTAGGGGCGGCACATAGCCTAGGAACGTCACTGGTAACAATATGCTATTTACCGTAAACTAATCAATGTAAATGTTTTCAAATGTACTACTGTGTATACTGAAGCTGTCGCAGATAATATATATGTTAGAAATTGCAGTTATGTACTAATTTGATCCGAGAATATTATTTCTTCTTAAATTAGCAAAGGGCTCTCCGGCTTTAGTAAAATTTAACAAGGGGCTCACGCGAACCCCTCCGAGCTCCCTCCAGCCCTCCCCTGCCTATATATATTATAATATATATGTAATAACGAAAAGTGAACAGAAAACCGTTCACTTTTGAAAACCCACATGCTCTGCAAAAATATACGTTAAGTTACTGGGTAAGTTACAATATCGGCGAAGGACATCATTTTATTGATTGAATTGGCATTTACTTGGTAGAACTTAATTGTAATAAGGTAATTTTCTACAATTTTATTATAAGATGAGTTTATAGCTATTTCGGCTATAACTCTTCTTATAAAACAATGTAGAACTAAATACGTTGATATTTTTTACCTTATGACACCATTTTAATATGATTCATAAAAAATATGTTATTTATTTTTTTAATTAATTAACGTTGCACAAGGTTGACAAATTATAAATTCAAAATTTTTACTATGGAGAAAAAAAATAGTATAATTAAATATTTAAAGCAGTAGAAAAAAAAATGGCAATGAAGTCAACTGAGTAAGCTCCGACGAACTCTACTTTAATACATAAAAAATAGTATTCGTCGGAACTCACCCACGTCTACGTGGAATATGTCGTCATCCGAAGCAATATTTTTGAAGACCGTTAAAGCTCTCCCCAGTGGTATCCCCATTGACTGGCTGGCTCTACACCTTGGGAGAACAAACAATTCATGTCCACGATTTCTCGAAAAATAGTCAGGAACATTTAGATTCACATTATCAAGAATGGTGGAATTCTCATTTTGGCCTCGTATAAGCCGAAAGAAATATATGGCCAGGTACATTTCTCTTCCAACGTTCAAACCATTAAAGCTTAGCATGCCTAAGAGAAGGTCAGTTGGAAATATCCATACACCCTCATATAGAGAAGTCATTTGGAACCCAAACAATTGACCTATTCTCAAGTATGTTTCAAACTAAAGCGTTGTACATTAATATTCTAATTTTAACTCCCGAAAAAACTCTGGTGGTACGGATGATAAAGCCCAACATTTGTAATGCTTTTTTGCAAGTAATCTTAATGTGATTATTGAATGTAAGTTTGCTCTCAAATTGTACGCCAAGATCATTGACTGATGAAATTCACAAGATAATTCGGCCATTCAGTTTATTCTTCTTCTTCTTCTTCTTCTTTGGCCATGTTCGCTCCCTATGTGGAGCATATGTCCGCCACGCGGCACCTCTATGTTTCCCTGTCTCCCGCCAATTGCTTTGTTTCCTCCCGTGACATGCCAGCATCCCTCAGTTTCGCCGAGTACATCCTATGGATAGTACCCGACGGACGTCCGAGGCGCCGGAATCCCACAGGTTGAAAGAAGAGACAGGCAGGATTGAGGGTTTCCGGAGGCAGCCAGTTCCAACGTCTCTCCATAACCACTGACGTGACAAGACGCTGTCTTGCACGCTCCCTTATCTCTGAATTCCTCACAAAATCAAACCACCTCACTCCCATTATCCGACGCAGGCATCTGTTCTCAAAGCTCAGTATACGGTTTTTCGTCAGGTGCCATGATTCGCAACCGTAAAGTAGTACCGGCAGAATGCAAGCGTTGAATAAGTAGCATTTGGTTTTAATCGAGTACAGTTGTGTGTCCCAGACGGTCCTCATTCAGTTTATAGAGTAAAAATTATAAGGAAAATTTAGCTCAACTTAGACTATTTTACGAACAAAGAAAATTGCTTCATTTGCCTTTTAATTGTGTACATAGTTCTGTCAATTCATTCACGTAATTTTTTTTGGTTGGTGAAAAATGCATAGGTGTGTGCGATGTCTTGAATTCCCTCCCACACATAGTATCCTTAAATAGGGCGTAGCGAGAGCGATTAGCTTACCATCAGTCCTATCTTAGTCCTATCCTTCTATCCCTACTTTTTATGTAAAAGATAAGTTGAGCAACTGCGTAACAAACAGTTTTCGTAGAAAAAAATCTGTTGAGATACCGCCGTTAAGATGCTATATGCTCTACATTGGGAGCTGACATGGATTAAAAAAAATACAATACACTGAACTTTCCATTTTCACGGTATATACGTTCCATGCAATACCGTAGAAAAAAAACGTGTAAAAAACATAATAAAATGAAAAAAATATGGTGGATAGATTTCCTTGTATAAAAATTGATACAGAATATCAAAAAATAAAATAAATTTTTGCTTATTGTATCTTAATTTTATTTAAAAAATACTTTTAATTTTAGGTAACAAAAAATATTCACTTCAGCATACCTCTCTGTGCATAGTACTCTGAGTAGTAAATATATACGAGGGATGTAGAAAATTCCAAATTACTGTTACGCATTGTTAAATATGTTTGATTTATTTTTCTCTTTTTTTAGCACCGTGTTATTTCGAAATCGTGTAAAAAGGGAGTTCAGTGTATACGCAATAGTAAAGTTACTTAATATGCTTATAACGAAATGCAATATAACGTTACAAAAAATACAAATCTACTTCTACGATTAACGCAAAAATTCTTTTAAAATTCTACGACTGACGCAAACATATCGACTGTGGAAAAGAAAACGGACGTAGCCCACAGATTTTCAAAACAGCTTTTTTTCCATAATCACAATGTATTAAACTTGATACACGTACTATCAAAAGTATGTAAACTGCAAATGCCAAATTAGTATCTAAATTTAGCTTTTAAGTTTGAAAAAAGATGAGCTTGTGAAAATTGAAATTAAGAAAAAAGACTTAAAAAAAAGTTTTTCCCAGACAATTTTAATTAATATTAGATTGTGTCAATTAAACACCAGTTTAGAAGTCTCCGTGCACTTAAAGGTTGTTAATATTTCATAATTTGCATATGGCTCAAAATCATCAAAACACGTTTTTTGTGCCTCCTGTAAAATTTGATATGTGTGGGTTACATCCTTTTTCCTTTCCACAGTCGATATGTAATATTATTTTCGTTTCAATTCGATGTTTTAAATATTATACTTGAATCGTCGTAGATAGTATTATATATTTTAGAAAGAAGTATTGGTTTTCTTAATTGAACAAAGACCTAAGTACTTTTTTACAAAGGGCTCGAGCTCTACCGCTTTGCTTGCCTCTGCGCCGTAGTAGTTATGCCACTGTCGTTCATAATAACCCTCAAATGTCTGCATCGACAGAACGTTTTCAAAGTGATATGGTGTAGCCAGACGACCATTATCTGAGTCAACATAAGCACCGATATTATATTTCACACACACCATCCCAGCTTCGATATTACCTGTAAGGGGAAATAATAATACAGCGATATGATATCATTGAACAGCTTATAGATAACGTCCAAAAAAAGGGTAAACTGCTCCAATCGATTGCTATGTATTTAATATCACTATAACTATCATAAAATATTTTAGTAAGCGACAAGCTATAATCCTAATAAGAAGTCGGACATAATCTTAATCATTGTCAATTATCTTTGTTATACAACGTTAAAATCAAGTTAATAAAAACAACGTCATTAATATTACGGAGAATTGACAAAAGATTGCATCCGTATTAAAAATTATCGCGTGTATTGTGATAAATTTAAATTTGGTTGTATCCGTTACATAATTTTTAATATTTATTTATCGCCGCGTGTTTTTTGTTGAATAATAATTGTTTTCCAACAAGCAAAATTATGACAATGTGTGCTAACGGTGGTATGATACCTGGCTATGATGATTACTATGACAATAGCTGGTCTCTCATCCCGCCTGACTATGGAATCGCTATGGAGGAAGATTATAGATATAATTCATACCCGTAAGTATTGTAATTTGTTTCTTTTGACCTGTGATGTCTCGTTTTGGCTCGCCATTCATATCTGAAATATCATGCGCGTGGTGCATGAAATTGTATTAAAAATAAACGTTTGTACTTAAAATACGACGCGCAAATAAAAAGGTTAAAATTAGGGCGTACATTACCGGTAAATCTAGCAAAATTGACTTTCGGTAAATAGCGATTAACTCAAAATTTAACCGGTAATGACCGAAAAATATTATATCGCGATTTTGGGACTGACACAGCAGGGGTGTGCTGGGTAATTAGAATTGGGCCAGCAAGTCTTGTTAAATTATGAAAAAAAAAACATTCTCAGAATCTTAAGACTTATAATATAATGTACATTGTAGTTAAATTTTAAGAACGCATTGGTGTACAGGTACATGTTTTTAGTATAACGTTTAACGCATGCAATTAGAGCTTAAAGATATATATCTTTGCCAATCTTAGAATTAATAAAAACACAAATAACAAGATGCATCTATTATAAGGCAGTATATGTCAGTTTATTCATAGTTCTGACGATAGCGCACGCCGAAATAGCTATAAAATCATTTTATAAAATAAATTTAGAACTTAATACGTTTTTTTTTACCTAATTATAATGGATAGTTCTACCAAGTAAATGCCAATTCAATCAATAAATGAATTTGAAATTTTTCCTATTTTTTCAGTGTCATTTTGATTAGGTTCATCATTAAGTGGTCGTTAAAATAATTGATTACATTTTCGTAACTATGAGCCGTCTATTCCATCAATTGGACTCCACAGAGTAAATCCATTGTATATAATTGAAAATGCAAAGGATACAGAAAAATCATCATATATAACAAAATATTTTATTCATTAAAATATGACATATGTATGAATCTTAAAATTAAATATATGTGAAATGAAACTTATTTGAATTATTCGTTCATTCTTAAAATACAGTATTTACATCGTGTTTTCAATAATGTACCAATTTCACTATTTGCAACACAATTCGACAGGCGTAAAATTTCTTTTATATCTACCAAAAGGGTTTCCAAAGGGGTTGATCGCTGTCAACAAAGAAAAGTTCTGACGCCCACATACCTACAAATATTAATAATCTGTCAAACAACGTTTCGCTCAATTTATTTGTTTTTGGTAAATCTAAACAAGAAGTTATTTATGTAGCATGTTTACCAGGAACAATAATACTGTTTTCTTAGGGAAATTTTTAAATATAATCAAGTAGTGATGAATTATATCTATACATTTTAATTAAAAGAAGTGAGACCAGGTCCTATGGAGCAGCGGTTAGAGTTGTGGGCTTCCGTGTCGAATCTCATGGTTTGGAGTCCCAGTTAGAACAGCAATTTATCGATTTTTGTTCGAAGGCATGAGTGTTTGTGATCTCTAAAAATTTCCTAAAGAAAAGTTAAAGAAAAAGCTTGCTTACATTTATCAAATAAATGTTTTACGTATAAAAGTTGTTTTGTGCTTAATTTTGAGAAAAACTTTTGAGGGCAGCCACAAACTTAAAAAATGGCCGCAGTTTGTGCATCACTGGTTTACGGTATGCGTTGGTATTAACACACACAGTATTTACATTAAAATTCACCAAAAAATACGTAGTCAAATTCTTTCGTTCCACCAACAAAAGATCCTTATTAAAGCCACAAAAGAATTGCATTTTTTTGAAGTATCAATGAAGCTTCTGTGTTTAAGTTTCCTCTCGGATGTTATTACGCGCATTGGTGAATTGTTTGTGGTACGAATGCACTTTCGCAAGTTTACTATTTATTTTATTTCGTTATGAATGAACCCTTTCATTTTGAGTATAGCATTCATAAAAGTAGATGGTCAACTCAAAGAGCTGTTGAATGGAGCAGGGATGTGCATACGAAAAATTACAGCTGGATCTTGATGTGTAAAAGACGTTTATTTAGAGATATATGATTTTAGGCATATGCGGACGCAAGCAGTGGCGAATGTTAGCTTTAAAGCTGTCAATCAGCGTAGACGAATGGCTTCACATATCTCTAAAGAAAATAATACAACGGGGTTGTCACACGATCTTGGAGGCCAATTCACAGATCAATTACGTGAAATTATGCCCTGATTGAATTTTTTATTTAATATATTGATTGTGGCGTGCGTTGTGTGGCATATTACGCTGTCTTATTGAAACAGCAGCTTTACACATTAATGTCATTCAATTGGAGGACTACAATTTTTGTTATCGTGAATCTATAATTTACTTTTTGCTGATTTGCGCTCTTAATTTACTATAACGTTCTGACCGACATAATTTTTGAAGAATTTTTTCAACTATGATTTCACCACACAAAGCATACTAAACATTGACTTTTTGCAGATGTCACGACGTTTCAATGGTTTGTGATGTTTCTTCACTCCGAATGTGGCAACTTTGATCATTGACGTAACCATTAAAACAAAAATGAGCCTTATCAAATTTCAATAACAATAATCACGATTTTCAGAACAAGTTTGCAAACGTTGTTCTGACTTAGCTCTTTTAATGCCGGAGGGTCGAAAAATCGGCCCTCCCTACCTATGTGAAAAATGCGCCGTGCCGATTTTTCGGCCCGGCATATTAATTTATCCCATCGGTCCATATCAATCTTATCGCAATGTAACGTTACATTATAGACACACTCACTTTTTTCACTTGCGTGCAAATATGCGAAAAAAATTTGGTGCTTAGTAAAATAATAAAATATATCCATTTTTTTTCATTCAATGACTACTAATAGATTTTACTACATAATGACATAAAAAGTGTTTCAAATTTAATATGTTTGAAACTGTTTTTTTTAAGAGGAACTTAGTTTTATTTGTTTTCAATTTTCTTTAATCAACGTTAATATTTTTTATTGTTGTATCATGTTTATAAAATACAGCTAATATCTCCAAATATTATTTCCATAGATAATAGAGAATACTTCATAGAGAAGTATTTTTTTTAAGTTCCTTAAAAATGCTTTTCAATACTTTTTTTGAAAAATTGTAAAAGATGATTTTTTTCTATAAAAAACGCTTGGCAATTTTAGCATAGCATATATAAAATAGTCCTGCATTAAAAGGGTTAAGTATGGTGAAATGGCAAACCAAACTGAGCACAAATCAGTGTCAGATGTCAATACTCAGTAAAAAAGGCATATTAAAAGAAAATCAATAAAACTATTCTAAAATTAGCTCATTTGCTTATCATGATCTCTGTATCAATATAATATTTTCTTATTATATCAGTCTATAATCAATGTGTAACCTTTAAATTTACATACGATGATACTCTTATATACCAAAACGATTACAATTTCAATGATTAACTATTTAAACGGAACATCTCTAAGTCACAAAGCGTACTATAGTAAAATAAGTATCAGTAGTTAAATGGTGGCTTACAAAAATAAACATGACAAAAGAAATAAATTCGCTCATTGAACCTATTTCCGACGGAAGACTTTTTCCCATTGACCACAATGTCAAACGATTAGTGGGCACATACTACTATGAGATTTAGAATGGGTCAGTTTTCAATAATAATGTTGATACCGATTTTACCACCCAAGAGAGCGCGTTTTTGTATTCTATTCAAAGCTATTGAAGAAATTTCATGTAATTATTGTTTTCCAATGTCTGGATGCGGCTTGTGTAATAATATATTCATTATTTGTCGACATTAACAAAACTGAAATGACTCAAGCTAATATTAATAACACAACTATCTTTTCACAGTAGATAAGTTCCACACAATGCGGTGTAAAACAAACATAAAAAAATAGTCAACAAATACAATTCACTATTCTTTATTGCATCTTAATTTTATTAAAACTTAAAGTAAAAAGATCATTCTGACAATAGACGAATCTGTTCACGCACATTTAGTATAAGACTGCTTTCATTACTTTTGATAACCAGATCATGTGTTATATTTCTTTCCAAATATTATAACAGAAATACACTTCTCTGCGCATAGTACCGGGCAGTAAGTGCTTGCATGAGTTTTTTTTTTATTAATTAAAAAAAAAAAATATTTGACATTACAGCTTACGCCAATGCGTCAAATATTTTTTAAGTTTTTAAGTTGAAAGATCATACGAGATATACTCGATGAGAATTTTTGTAAGTCACATGAGATTAACTCAAGGAGAATTGACGTCACAAACACCCATGTCTTAGATCTCAATTGAAAAATTGAAAAAATCCAATTTGACAATGTGATCTTACCGGGAATCGAACCCGGACCCCCCCTGATCGGTAGAGCAAGCTCTAACCAACTAAACCACAGCGGGCAGATATAGCAGCGTGTTATTTCAAAACCGTGTTAAAAGAGAGTTAAGTGTATTAATGATGATAATTTCAGGTCATCACTATTGCTCTAATACCGTGTAAGCCTGATACGACAGATCATCCTGTAATTTTCCAAATCCTCGATATGAACTGTGGAAAACGTTTTAAAATAATATTCCACTAACATAATTTAAAATTCTTAATTGAAAGGTTTTAAAGTTTAATAAATAAAACATTTTTTTTGTACTTTCATCGTGATTGACATCAAAATTAATTAATTTTATTGCCGCTATGGTAGGTAAATAAAACATTTAAAAAAATATTAAATGACGTCTTATTTATTATATTGTACATACAGTGACGTCATATTTTAACAGGTGACGGCAGAGGGAGCATAAGTGAATATTATTCAAAATCCGATAATTCTTCGTTTTTTTTAACTATTGGCATAAAAATAAAAAAATGTTACAATGAAGGCTCGTAAAATATTTATGCAGATCATTCTAAATATTCTGACGATGTTTTTACCATACATAATATCATAAGTTGCTATTATTTGTCATTTCATGTCAAATTTTTTAAGAGGATTCACTTTTAATGTGTTACTAATAGTACTTGGTGGAAAAGCATTACATAAAATAAAAAATAAAGCACTTTTTTGTACTTATTCCATTTATATTATCATTTATTTAATATGATCAAGACCTGTTTCAATAAGTTGATTATGCTCGTCATGAGCCAAACCAGTCTTTATCATATTTTTAATAAATATGAAATGAGTACAAAAGAGTTTTCTTTATAATTAATTAAGAGAAATCATTTCAAAATATTGTTATGTACATAAAAGATATTTTAAAAAAAACGAAATACAATAAAATATTTATGATCGATTTCTCAGGTAAAATGCTGGAATATTTTTCAGGTAAGTTATGTTATTTTGAGTTAAAAACGGGAACTCCCGCACTTTGTGATGTGTTGGGCTGGATCGTTTTAACAATGTGTCAATTGACGGGTCGTTAGGAATCGTTTAACGGATTATCCCCGATTCATTGTCGTTTGTGACGGACTGCTGCTGGAGGGCAATTTCATCCCAATCCGGATGCGAGCGCAGAGTTGTTTGTGGGCGTTATAATCCTGATTCGTTAGTCGGCTGAATTGTATGACCGGCGGCTCGTGGACTCGTAAACTTGCAGTATTCTACAACAACGTTTTAATAGATACATAGGACATCACAAAATAAAAAAGTCAGTAAAAAATAAAAATAAAAAATCCCTCGTCGAAAGATAATTAAATAAATAATAGAACTCGAACACCGTTACCCGATTGATATGATATATTTTTAAAAATATTAAAACAAGTTGTTTATTATATATAGAATATGTTATATAACACCATTCTGGTTTATAGTTTAAAAAAAATATACGGATTTACTAAAGGCAATACGAGTTTCAAAAAAAGTGTGAGCTAATTTTATCCTCCCTTTTTTTCCAATTTTCACATTTCGTCACAAAATCTTTTGAGCTCTAAAATAATTGTCTTTAATTTTGAAAAAAAAAAATTCCATCAAATATTGGATTTGTGACGACACATCTTTTAAAAACCACCAGTCTATTATTTATCACAAATCATTGTATTGTTTGATGTTCATTTATGTCATGACGTCATTTATATCTAGATGTTCCTGAACAAGTATTTTACAGTGACTATCATTTATTTGTAAAAAAATAAAACTTTTCATACCTTCTTGATTATAAATACGAGGACTTTTATGAGGGACTGGACATAAATCGCTTTCATCGCTAAAAAATATCACACGCCTTGTGTGTTACAAAATAATGAAGTCTTTTGCTTTTTATTACTGCCTTGTGTCGTTGAATTTCGTTTTGTTAGAAAATGTATATACCGCATCTGTATTTTATGTTTATGAAAATTGTGTTAGAACAAATAATTTATGTAAAAGTATAGTATTCGTTCTTTTTAGTGGACTTTGTTTTGGAGAGTTTTTTTAAATTTAATTTTCGTAAGAAAATAGTTAAAAAACCATTACTTCTCTTTTATGTCACAGCTGATTCGTTGTCGAATCACCTTTCTATATTTTCACAACAACAATTGGCCCAATTGTTGAAGCCTTACAATAGTTGAATAGTATTTTTGTAAATCGACGCAAAATATTATTTATTTTATTTTCACACACAGCCTAGCCCGATGTCAAATTTAGATAATGGTGGAACTACATCAAAATATTTCCTATGACAGTTCTTGGTGTCCAAACTCTTGGGACTTGAGTACTCTTCAAAAACCTGAGGACACATTATGCGTAGCCTCTACGAAGTAAAATTCGCGTACGTAAAAATATTATTCTTTATTGATACTGATGACAAAAGAAATTCTCTGATATTTTATAGGATTACAGTGTAATATTTTGTGTTCACCTTCCTGATTTACACGATGTTATTTTAAATATAAAAATAAGAATTTCAATATTTTTTTTTTGAAAATAAAACATCTAAATATAATAAGTTTATTTAAGATTCATAACAATGAAAGAATGAAAGTGTGCATAGCAAATTTGCTAACATAAATAGGTCCGTGGCGTATAGTTCAATTTCGTTAGCTTCCGCAAAGAATATCATTACTCTTAAAAAATCTTTCATTTGACAGTACGTAAATAATAATATATTCGATTTAAACTAAAAAAAACATAATAATTAGAAATGCTTAACTCAACCGACAATTTTTAAAAATCTCATTAAACTTGATTTTATTTTTTAAACGAAAATTTATAAATATGACGTATAACAATTTGTTTTAATTATAGGTGTCGCTGTAGACCGCTGCTCTTACCCTTAATATATTAAAATCAGGAACAAGGGATAAAAATGTTACACCCAAATACGGACAGTCAGAAGCTCCTTTTCCAGGAAATTTTAAAAATAAATAGAGCACAATTGCATAGCCTTCCGATTTTAAATGAAATATTAAACCTACCGGGATCTTCACTTCTATACCCTATATATGTATATGAAATATATATTTTTTCCAAATAAGCATAAACATGTGATTACTGTGTTAAAATTATGTTTAATTAATGGTTTATAATTATTAATTTATACAATAATACCATAGAGCTTTTTTGTCTTCTGTAAAACTCATGTCGTGTAAAATGCGAAATATTGTTTGATTTTGAGCATTATAAAAACTAATTAAAAGTCATCAAAATATACAAAGGAAAAGATTAAATATTTCATGGTTTTATATAATAAAAAAACATTTCAGAGCTACAGATTTTCGAAATCCTCCAAAGAAAATAAAAGTATAAAGTAGTGATGTTTTTCTATCGTCCAACTCTCGTGTAAAAGTATGTACACAGTGGCGTGCAAGCATTCATAATCGTGTTCTACAATACAAGCTTCGTACTTGATGTCTCCAGATGTCACCATTCTCATAAACTCCGGAGTTTTCGCAGGTCTCGTGCATAATTGGCTGGAAACTTTGAATCATACTCTGCAACCAAGTATCATCAATGTTCTCAGTCGTTCTTAGTACAAGATTTACATTACTTTGTTTTGTCAAAATCGGTTTAAATCAAAACGAAGAAAAAATATATTTAATAGTAAAAAAACTACTCTAACTTTTGTGAAATAAACTTTATTTATATGTTATAAAAACAGACATACAATGAATACTTTCTTGTTAATTAAAATAAAATCTAAATATTAATATGCCTTTAAAATAAATAATTATAAATTAAGCGTTATCTACGTATACAAAAGAGGCTTTCAAGTTTTATAAGCAACTTAAAAACTTAAAACAAGATGGGTGATTTGCGATAGAAAATATTGACATTCAGCGGTGGGCTGTCAACACGTTACCAAGAGGCTCGCTAAATATCAAAACTATTTTGCGATGTTCCGAGAAGGATGTATTTTTTACCACTCTTATAAAATATAAGTAATACATTTTATATCAATCGATTGAATGTTACTTTATATACTTATACTATGTAAAAAACGTATGTAACTGTTAAATAATTAATATCAATAGATGAAGAATGTACTAATAGTTCCAAGACTGATACAAAAATAGGTACTATTTTTTTCGATTTAATAGGATGTTCGAAATTTAAACTTGTACCTAAAGTCTTAAATAATATATCATATATGGCAGAAATTATATTCTAAATTTAACAAGGGGCTCACACAATCCCTTCCAAGTACCTTCCAGACCACCTCGGCATATGTGTATTCAGTTAATGTTTCTTGTTATACATTGTTCTTATACAAAACGTTTTTACTTTAGAACTGATTACAATTTCTTCTGTAAGTACGTATTAATCAATAACTATGATTGACAACAATGAAAAATGATTAAAGTCAGTCGACAGTAGGTATATGCAGGAGCAAGTTATTAAAATAACAATCGGTTTCTCGTTGGATGTTCCAATATCATAACTCTGGATACAAAAGTCTCTCAGTGACTCTCTCAAGTTTGAAAATTCATTCTACTTTATTGTTCCTTGACATGGCATGTTTTTCCCAGCCATTCGAAGTAAAGTTCGTATTACATGGAACGATTCATCTCAACTTGGCAACTCTAGTTGTTTTAAAAGCATTGACATGTTATGTAAATAGATACTTTTTTCGACAATATTTGCATCCATTTATTTAATCGTCAACTGATGCTCGTAATGAGCGAAACCGGTCCTGACATATTAAATAAAGTGGAATGAAGTACAAAGGAATATTGTGTTTTTACTAATATAATGCCTTTCCATCAAGTATTGACAGTGAACACCCTAAAAGTGAGAGTATTAAGTTATCAAAACAGCAACAATAGATAGCGATTTGCATACTTAATAACATACTGGCGTATCTAGATTTTCACAATTATGAGATATCGCAGTTTTACTGAAATGTACATCTTTGACGCTAAATATTGTTAAAAATAAAGTATTGTTTCCACATTTTTACTTTATTTTTAACACTTAGAGATGTACGCAATGTTACCTCTAAAACAAAAGGTTAGCTGCGCGGAAATCTCAAAGGCTGCGCGGACCGATCAAATATTAATTGAACAACTGTCTTGTAGTGCACGCCAGCCCGGAATGAGTGCGCGGGGGTTTCCCAACTGCTGCGCGACCGCAGCTTAGAGGGAACGTTGGATGTACGTTCAATAAAGTAGTACATTCGTCCGTATGTTATTAAGCATGCAAATTAAAATATCAACTAGGAATATTTACTAGAATTAAGAATAGTATGTATGTACTACAAAAGCTTAATAGAGCTACCTATCAACTAGGGCATAGGTTCCCAACCTTCTTCGGGTGGCGACCCCTTTTTATAAAGCCATGTGACTAGGCGACCCCCCGAGGAATTTGAAATCCTCGATTTGCTATACTTTTTCGTTATTTTGTTGTTCAAATCCAAAATCGAAAAAAGTTGGCGACCCCAGGTTGGGAACCCGTGAACTAGGGGAATGGTGTTTTTATCGGGTCAGTTATTAAATAATATATTTTATTTTTATACATCTTGGTTATGGTCGGCGGCCGTTAAACCAGCGGTTGTAAACAAAGATCAGATAATCAAACGATATCTAGCTGAGAGTGCTGCAATACCAGTAGACGAAGCGCGTACGAAATTCTATATCAATCAAGCCAGGACTATTTCGTGTAGTTTGGTCTTTGAACCGTAGACAAAAAACAAGTCGATTACTCTAGAAAATATACAAGTGTGTGCTCATCTAGCTCATCTAGTCCGTCCCTCAAATTATGCGGAATAGTCCAGAGTTGGAATTGGCTTGCGTTTATGTGATCATTTGCGGAAATAATGGCGAACTTTGTTAAAGTTTTACGACTTCAAATCATCAGCGGCACGCTTTCGTGAGCCACGCTGAGCTTGTGTGATTAATCAGAATTTTCCAAGAAATTAGTCAACTTTCTAGTTAGGAATAAATAAATACAGAAAACTACAATTCAGCAATAAATATTTGTTGGTAATTATCATTATTAAAATCGTCAATTGTAATTGATAATAGTCTGTCTTATAGCCAAGTGCTCAACGTTATTGGACGCTATTTTTCATAAGTTACTAGACCAAAAATCGGTAACAGTAAGTAAACGGACACATGCACCTATCAAATGAAAAATAACACTCATGCCAATACTTCAAACACCTTGAAAATTAACGATTATATGAGAAGATAGATAAATTCGATGAGAATTTTTTGTAAATTTATTCAAGATCAACTCGAGGAGAATTGACATCACAGTCACCCACGCATTAGATCTCAGAGTAAAATTTACATTTGACATTGATCATACCTAATGTCAGTGGTGTAGTGGGACCAGGTCGGCGACCTGGCACCTGAAAACAAGGAAGGCGCCCTGTAACTTAATTTGCAAGTACATACATATATTAAAATCGTTTTTTTTATTGATTTAATTGTTACAACTTGTGTTTTTTTTTTTTTTTTACTTCGGACAGATATTTAAAAAAAACTATTTATTTACCACTTCACCACTGCCTAATGTGACCAGACGTCCCGTTATCCGATTTGGAAATATTGCAGATTTGACATACTGCGACTGTAGACTAGATCTGCACTGCTTTGTATTTTTCTTAAAAAATTAATGTTCAATTAACTACTATTGAATTATTTAAAATTTACTTTAAAGTAAGCCCTATAACATAACGATCAACTGCTGTAATTTTAAATCGTTAAAATTAGTCGGTTATTATATCAAATTTATTATTTAGTTGAAAAACAATAATACCTTACTTTATTGGACTATATTTTCTTTCAAATAATTTTGTAGTCAGCTTCAGTATTACAAACTAATTTATTTAAAAAAATCTTTTATAACATTTTTTTTTTGCTTTTTTCGCATTATAAATAGAGAATATGTAATTAATGAACTATACATAGTTTTTTCTTTGTATCCTATATAGTCTTTCCATCATCGTTTAACAGGGAGATAAAAAAATGAGTTTCTATAAATTTTTATGTGTAATGTTGTAGTTAAAAATGGATTATTCAAAATATTTATTGAAAATTAAACAAAAACTGATGCGGCATATAAAAAGTTGATGGATATGAACAGAGTCAGACTTAAGCATTGTAATTTTGTTTTTCATTGCTCACCTGATCGTTCGCCATGCCTCGTTTCCAAATGAGGCCATAACGCTGAGAACTGAAGCAGCCGCTTCGCCATCCTCTCCTGCGCGCACTTATCAGCCCCTCGATATAATTCGGGGATTGTCTTTTTCCTTGCGGGTGGGTGGGCTGTTTACCGTCGATCGGCACGCACGCGGCACAGCCCGGCACTGGATCAAATAATATTTCCCACTATCCGAAAACCCACGCTTAATACGGCTCTGTCTTTACACCTTGATATTTAATTTTGATTAAAAAAAATGAAAAATTTGTATTACTATCTTTAAATCTTTTGGATTTACTGATATATTATATATAGCCGGCTCCATCGTTCTTCTAATATCTTTGACCCTTGCCTCAGGTTGTCACATATTCATTTCATAAAAAAAGAAAAAAAACGTTTATTTTCAAAACTTTAAACAAATACACAAAAAAAGAAACATAAAAACAACCAGCGGCTTGAAAGTAACATTAAAAATATAACAGAAATTAACAGGGCTGTAGAGTCGTGTGAAAAAAGACGACTCCGACTCCGGTTCCGACACCAGCTTTAAAATAATTGACGACTCCAACTCCGACTCCGAGGAAAATTTTCAATAATTTTATTTTAACTTATATATATGTATACCATCAGATCATCTTTAGTCAGCCAAACATGAAATTTTAACACTTTTGAGTATTTTGTTTAAATACACATCATTAAATATATTTTTCAAAAAAAAATCAAACCGCTCATTTTTCACGACTCCGACTCCGTCTTCACAGCCCTGGAAATTAAAAACAAAATCTTAAAATAAAATGCCAAATATTCATGTACAACAGACAGTATAAAATACACACTTGCATAATTAAAAAGACAAATTTTAATTTCAATATTACCATAGATTCTTTTTAAGAATTCCGATTGACTAATGCTATTATTTTTTTCCAATTAATGCGTTTTTCTTAGTTATGTTTGTAAAATTACTAATTAATTTTAAATAAGATGTAATTTTCGCAGAAAAGTTACCTTAGGTAAGTCAATTTATTTAAATGAGCAGTCAACAATACAAAATATAACGAGCATATATTAATTAGTACTCTTCACTTTAAATTGTAGAATTAGTACAGTTTTTTGTATATCATTTGCAATAAAAATAGGGATTATTTTAATACGATTTCAACATTTACATTTCTAGAAATTACAGTTATCAGATGAAAATATAAACTTTAGATGCAATCAACGTTGTGATCATTATCGTAGAATATTTAAAAGTAAGTAATATTAATTGTGTTTTATTTATTTAAATACACCTAGGCCTCGTATAACACGGTTTTATACAACACGGTTTTATACAACACGGTTGTATAAATTGTGGCATATTTTTTATACAACACGCTTTATATAACACGGTTTCAAAAAAAAAATAATTTAAAATGTTTAATTTGTACGTCCGTGTAATGTGCACATGACAAATCTTACTGAGCATGTCGAGACATGTCAATTTTGTTTGTTTCGATAAATTGCAGTTGCGCTCTGGCAGTCAATGGAGCAGTGCATATTTCTTCGTAATCCGTAGATTATTCTGGGTTATTGTTTGTATGTATTTATACACTTTACATATTTCATTTTATCATTATGTATATGTACATAATAACCCTTTATAATTTATACAAATTTTATAGATTTAATCGTATCAATTTATTATTTATTTGTAGATGAAAAATATTTAAACCCCAAAATGTCGACAGTTACGGATAAAATTAAAAAGAAGAGAAACTTTATTTCTATTGAAAAAAAAAATAATATCCTAGATTGTCTTAAAAGGGGGAGAGGTCGTCATCACTTGCTAAAATTTTTAATTTAAATGAAGCAACAATTAGGACGATACAAAAAAATGAAAACAAAATTAGATCTATAGCTTCAGCAGGATCATCTGTCAGTGCGACAAAGATTTCCCGCATACGCTCAGTAATAATAGAAAAAATGGAAAGAGCTCTTATGATATGGCTAGAAGACTGCAATGACAAAAACATTCCTATGGACAGAAGCATTATACAAAAGAGGGCACAAAAAATTTATGATAATTTAAAAAGAACTGAACAATCGTCATCGGAAGATCAAAACTCATCTCACAATTTTTCTGCTAGTAGAGGATGGTTTGAAAATTTCAAGAAACGATTCTCACTACATAATATAAAAATTCGAGGAGAAATTGCGTCAGCTGATATAGAATCTGCTAAAAAATTTGTTCCAGAATTCGCAGATATTATAAAAAATAAGGGCTACACACCAGACCAGATATTCAATGCGGACGAAACGGGATTGTATTGGAAGAAGATGCCGCAACGAACCTACATATCAAAAAATGAAAAACACGCGAAAGGATTCAAGGTGGCAAAAGAAAGAATATCTTTACTATTCTGTTCTAATTCTTCAGGAGATTCCATAATGAAGCCATTACTTATTAATCGATCCTTAAACCCCCGAGCACTAAAAGGTTATGAAAAAAAGAATTTACCTGTTTATTGGAGAGCCAATAAAAAGGCTTGGACCACAAGTATTCTTTTTAAAGATTGGTTTTACAATTGTTTTATACCTGATGCAAGAGATTATATGAGAAAAAAGAATCTTGATTTTAAAATATTATTGATATTGGACAATGCACCAGGACATCCGCTCGATTTAAAATATCCTAATGTGGAAATATTATTTTTACCACCAAATACTACGTCTTTAATCCAGCCCTTAGACCAAGGTATAATTTCAACATTCAAAGCCTATTACATTCGTCGAACATTTGAAAAAATATTAGAAGACATCGATCAAGGTGAAAATTTAACACTTACTCAAGCTTGGAAAAAATTTTCTATTCGAAATTGTGTCGATATTGTTGCTGCATCCGTTAAAGAAATAAAACAATCAACTTTGAATTCTTGCTGGAAAAAACTATGGCCAGAAGTAGTGTCTGGAGCAAATCTTCTACCACCAATAGAAGATGAATACCAAAGGACAATAAACATTTGTCGTGGTATTGGTGGAGAAGGTTTTAATGACATGGATATTCATGACATCCAAGAAATATTGGAGGATCGTATGTTGAACGAAGAAGAATTAGTCGAAATGTTAGATGAACCCACCACAATTAACGACACAGAAAGCAGTTGCAGCGAAGCAGCTACATGTTTCACATTAAAAACGATAGATGACGGTTTGGAATTGGCAATAAAATTAGAAAACTATTTTATTGAAAAGGATCCTATAATGGAAAGAAGTTCAAAATTTAAGAGGGAGTTGCAACAGATTTTGGAACCTTATAAGGAAATACGTAAGGATTTATACGCTAAAAGCAGACAATCGCTTATTACCGAATTTTTGAAGGCTAAAACCACAATAACTCCAGAGTCCTCCGATGATGAAAACGTACAACCGATTTCGAAAAAGAGTAAAATATATAGAATTATAAGTGATAGTGATGACGAATGAATGCTATATTATGTTATTAGAGTTTTTTCATGAATATGTAAATGTATATTTGTTTATTTAAAAAAATAAAGTATATATTTATTGAATTATCTTCGTTAATTTTTTTTTTGGAACGTAACCCCTAATTTTGTATGAACTTCAAACCTTGCATAACACGGATTTGTATTACACGCTGTTTTGGTGGAACCATATAACCGTGTTATACGAGGCTTAGGTGTATAATTTTTCTTCCACTTAATACTTGCAATACAATTTTTATCAGACCATTATGATATTAAAAGTATAATAATATAGTATCTTAATTCTTCTAAGCGTAAGTAACCACAACTAGTCATAATGATCCATCAGGGACTAAGTGATTAAATTGTGAATCACAGTTGAATAATAGTAATTTTAGGTATGAATTTAAAATTAAAGTAATGTTTATACAATATTTATTTTGTATTTCTTTTATGTATTAAGATGCAAACGTAATAAATCAAAATAAAGAGCTTCACCTGTCAATGAACACCTTGTGCAAACAATCTACATATTCATTGGCCAATCGGTTGAAAATGAATCAGTTTTAAACTTGTTTTCATAACCCACAATCTCTGTAGCTCGTTTTTGGTGTTTTTTTTTGCTTAGGTTTTTTTAGGTCATATCAATATTTCAACTAGAAAATAGTTAAAGTTATTTTAATCGAAAAATTACTTTGAAAACCACCATTTATTTTTCAGGGCGCAGCGCGTTTCGATAATCCTTTACACATTTTCAAACGACATTGTATTCCACGTAATAATTTTGAATAACAACCACAGTATAAAATGAATTAAAACATTATTCAAATAGTTTAATGGTCAGTATTTTATTTAAAAATGGTCGTATAAACATAATATTTGGTCAGTATAAATAATATTTTCAGTATGAATAAAGAAAGGTTACTTTTAAGGTATTCTCAGTCAATACTTAAATAAATGTGAAAATATTGCAAAAGAGAATTATTTTTTTAAAGAAAGGTTAGTATTTCCATAAAATTTTGTCAATAGCCATGTATATCAATAAAAAATAAAAAATTGAAGCAGTTCAGGTTTGGTTATCAATATAAAACTGGTTTTGAGGTTAAACTACAGACCAATAACATAAATACTGCTTTTTATGTTAACATACTGACAATTTAATATAAATATTAAATATTACATTAAATTAAATATATTACAATACCTAATTGACTTAAACACTGACCAAGTAAAAACAATCATTGATGATATTTTGTTAACTAGAATTTGGAAACTATGTCGGTTGATTATTTTATAAATAACGCCAAAAAACCTAAATTTGACTCTGACCTTATCAGGTATCGAACCCAGACGCCTGATCGGTACAGCCAAGCTCTTACCAACTAGACCAGAGCATAATAGATGTCGCTATTTCAAAAACAAAAGATTTTGCCACACACTTGAGGTAGAGTCTTTTGAATAATAACCTTATTCTTATCGATAGCAATGCAACCCCCTTCTGAGTCATAAAGCGCATCCTCGTATATATAGATAAATTGAACGAAGGGTGTTCGCTTTCCGATCACGAAGTATTTATTTGAAAGTAATTGAGGTGATTATGAAAAATGGTTCTCCACGTAACCTGAACACCTGGCCAGCACGCCAATTATCTTTATTTTTATTGAGGAAAGGTTCTAAAGTTCACTGAGTTGATCGCCCTTCCGTTAGACCCCTGTCAACAGCTGATAGCAAGAGTGGCTACATATAACGGATGAGTATGGAGTCACAGGAATGAATCAAAGGAAAGTACTTTGGCTTATCATCAGATAATCAAAAATCGGTAATTCGAGCTATATATAACCAGTTATGTGACGTTTAATGATTATTTTTTTTCGTTCTGTTGGAGTTATTTTTCTATTTTAGATAAATCACTATTGTTACGGCCAGGGATGGGCTGGAGGGTGCTCGGGGAGGCTCGCTCGAGCCCCTTGTTAAATTTTGGCGCGGCCGGCGAGCCCCTTGTTAATATAAGAAAATCATTCGTCTTATATCAAATCATCACATAACTGCAATCCTCAAGATAACTGAAACCGGTCTTGATGTTCAATAAATAAACTGAAATTATTACGAAGTGTTTTTATTTTCTAATATAAAAAAGGAACAAATACATTTTTTTTTGTATTTAACATTTTGTGTCTAAAATTAAATATTTATAAAAGCGGCTTATCTTACAAAATACGTATCTACGACCAGTGCTGGTGTAGGTGAAGCAGGTGACCTCCTATAGCGGTAAATCTGGAGAGGAGGCTGAATGTATAGCGGCCTTAAAGAATTTTACAACGAGCGCGGAAAAGTACAATATTGGCTGGGGCGGTCAAATGTCTAGCGCCGGCCCTGTCTGTGACTGAGAATGTTTTTCGAGTGAAATTAACTCTGATAAATGCATTCAGATAATCGTGGTTGGTAAAAAAAAAACTGATCTGGTAATCTGCATGAGGGATAGTAAACAGATGATAAGTGTATTTTTTTATACGTAAATTATAATATCTAATCTCGGAACCCTCTTGTCAGTTTAAACGTGTATTAAAAAACCACCTGCTTTATACCATTGGCAATAATATTAAGGGTAGACTGGCTAGATATATATTTATTGCGTGTTTCTCTTATGACGATTAAAGGGATGACCTTTCAATTGTTTTGAATAAATGTATTTAAAATAACTAATATGTGAATGAGGGTTGAAGCTAAAAAAGTCAGTGATTATTGTGATAGGTAATATTGTATATTTAAATAGTTTTTACTGCTTACAATATTAAATTTATTGTAATCTAATTAAGAACCAAAAATATTTTTTTTTTAGTTTTGAAATATTATAATATCATTTTACAATAATGCATGTTTTGAAATATACTTGTGGTGATTCAAAATTTAATTACCTTCTCTGTGATATTATTATGGGGTGTTATATATTCAAATTTAAGTCTGAAACACAAATATTATTTGTAAGTATAAATTTCAATTTGATAACTTTTGTTATTCTACTTTTTGTGTTACAAAATGTGACACGTCTAGTAGAAAAGGACAAAACCCTTATTTTGTAATTTGTAACTAAAGAATTAGAATCATCTTTAAGCTTATTCGTTAACCTTGCGATAATACGTCTGATGATGCTTCTCAAAGAGGCGAAACACGTTTCACATTTTGTAACAAAACACGTGGAATAAAAAAATATCAAATTTAATTTTATATTAAAAATAAACTTCCACAAAGTTGCTGCGCAATCCATCGAAAATATTATTTAGAAGTTTCACATTCATTTACTATAGAAGTCTAGGATCTAAAAGACTGAATCTAAACATGTCAACTCAAAGTTATATTCATAATTATTCATCTATAAAATATTATGTTCCAGATTTAAATTTAAATTTCGAACATTGTGCTCTAAATTCTAATATTTTTTTTTAATTATCACCAATATATCTACAATCCATAACATATTGAATAACTAATGTTATTAAAAGATAACGACCTCTAATAACTTTAATGAAAATATGTGTTAAATGTGATGGCAAAAAAAATGACGTTAACTGAATTTCATCTTTTTATTTCGACGGAATAATGGAGTCAGAGTGAGGGACAATAAGTCTATTCTAATATTTTGGGTTTACAAAAAGATTCCGCCAGACAGACCGGCACCGGAAATCACCTGATTTTTACAATGAAATACCTAAGAGTCCAGCCCACGAAAGGTTGACCAAATATCCATTGCGGTACAACGAGAGGGTCATTTTTTTGTAATAAAATTAAAAGTCAAATATGAGCCTTGTGTATTTTTGCACCACTTATTATGGAGTAATTTATTTTCAATATATACGTATAAACATAATAATTATAAGAATACATTTTTCAAAATATTAGTGTATGATTTTATTGTTTATGTGCACTTTCTTTCATCACTTCACTATCAATTTGTCATGCACTTGACAAATATAATCAAAATAAAAATACAACACATAACACACATTAGAAGACTAAAAAAGTAAAAAAAAAAACAAGGTATGACAAACAATTGATATTACAACTAAGCCAATACCAATTGTTTGTCATAACTTGTTTTTCTTACTTAAATTTTGTATAAATATCACTGTTTCATTGTATTTCTTATCAGTTGACAATGCTCACAATGAGCAAAACCGGTCCTGATCCAATAAATTTTATGTGGAAAAAGTACTAAAAATGTTTTATTATTTTTATTATAATGCCATTCCACCAAGTATTGACAGTAAACACCTTAAAAGTGATTAACAATATCAATTATAATTAATCATTTTAAATAAATGTCCACAAAATATCCGCCTAATCCAATTAAAAAATAGTCTTGATTGTATAGTTTTTTACTTGTAATATTATATATTTGTAGACGATATTTTCAAATAATTACAGTCCAATTTTTTAAAAAATAAGGTTTATTTTGTTCAGCTCAAATATGACATTATCATTGGCTGCCTTTTTAAGTTGATTAAAAATGACTAAATTAAAAAAGTAGAACACATATTTTTAGCATTGCAATTTATTTTTCCAGCCCGCTTAGAAACGTGTAACCAGTACACCTATGTCAGATTTTTTTTTCAGTATGACAAAATTACGCGCAAATTATAACTTTCTTTGTCACTCGAAATATCTCGTAACAATGGGGCCTTGTTTTCTGTAGAATACGAGGGAGCTATTTTTTGAGATGCTACATTTTATTACATACATAATGTACATTCATTCATACGCAGAAGCACTTTGCATAAAATATACAATTGTGAAAACAAGCTAAAAGATTATTCTCTGCTTTCAGTGCTAATCTGATTTATTCCCAGAAAACAGTGAACAAGTTTTCTTACAAATCATGCTCAAACACATTTTTTAGCGAACACACTCGCAAGCTCCTTGTTAAATTTGACTCAAGCCAGCAAGCCTTGTTAAATTAAAAAAATATATCAATGCGTTAAATAATGTATACATTTAGTGTTTTTGACATACATGATACAACCTTCGCTTGTTTTCGTATAACGCTTAAAACATGGAATTAGGACAAAAAGTTTATTTCTGTGTCAATCTTAGAACATTTCACCTTAACAATTTAATGTAGATAAATATATATTTTAACTACGTAATGGTATTAATTAAATTAAGTTTCAGTGGGTATTGTTATATAATATGTAGTATCGAAAGCTTTAATAATTATTGAGTATATTTATATAACAGTGATTTAAAAAACCACCCCTTCTCCGGAACACCGAAAATAGATTTGAGATTATGGTAACGTATTTGAAGCCCATCGCTGACTTTTTTACCTTGCTTTAATGCGCAGGAATAGTTTTGTGCTGTACGAGAGACAGATAAAAAAAATACATGTTATTATTAGGATTAAGAAAGGTTTTCATCCATTATGGCATTGTAAATTTAAATGTTCGCTCATAAATAATTTTATTTAACTTTTTTCACTCCAACACGCTCGTCCCTCAATCTTCTTACTATGTTTGATCCCTTTACAAATCGTGAATTTTTAATGCAATCGTCGATGATATTAAACGAAAATCTATGACATAAAAAAAACAAAAATGGTTGACATATTTCGAATACTGTTGTCCGACTATTATACATACCCAGATTAAAAAGTTTTTACACTCAAAAATGTATGTTTATGTGCCCGAAATGTGTATTTTCAACAAAAAATATGTTATTAAAGATTTTTTTCTATGAATATAGTTGTTGTCAAGAGATCTTCATATTCTTCTTCATATTTTCGGGTAAAATATGTTTAAATAAAACGACTACTTATTTTTGTATCATTTTATCTTGCTTTATAGTCGGACCAATGCAAATATTAACTCAATTTGTCAAAAAAAGCATATTTTATAAATTCACAAACAGTAGTAGCTATTATAATTTTACATTATTGGGATAGATTAAAAAATGAAATTTCGAAATAAGAAAAAAATTTTGTATCTTTAATTTTATATTGAATCCTGAAATATTGTGTTTCTTAACTGTTTTTTTGAACGGCCGATCCGTTTTGCAAAAAAACGTATAAAAAGTCGCAGAATTCATAAAAAATAGAAGATTAGTTCCCAGAAATAAAAAAAAATGTGTAATTTGAAAAACGAACAACATTTTGATATAAAAAAGGTTATAATGAAGACTCAATAAGCTAATTACACAGAATATTATTCATAATATGTATATATGTATTTAAATTAAATAAATTAATACCATTCATCGCTACTTGATTATATACGAAGACTTTTATGAGAAACTGCAAATCGTTTTCATCGCTATAAATATCTGACACGGCTATTTTAGGAACTAATGAAGCATTTTCTTTGTTATTAATCTCTTGTTATTAGGAGATCCGTTATCCGCTTCTGTGGTTTTTGTTTCTGGGAATTGTGTTGAAACAAATAATTCGCGTAAAAATATAGTTCTTTCGAGTGAACCTTTTTATTTCAAAATTGTGTAAAAAAAAGTGTTGAGTGTTCATTACTTTAGAAAGTAGCATAAATGATTATTATCATGAGTATATATTTAATAGATAATATTAAAAGTTGCCTGTGTGGACGAGTGGTCAACGTTGTTGGCTACCGCTACGGAGGTCACGGGTTCGAATCCCAGTGCGGGCAGTTTTATAAATTGATTTAACAATCGATTTATGAATTTCTGTTTAAAGGCATGGATGTATGTGATGTCTTGAATTCCCCTCTCCCACCCATCCAATCCTATGAACGGGGTGTATCGAGAGCGATTAGCTCACCACTAGTCCTGTCCTAGCCCTTTCCTTCTATTTCTACTCTCTTTGGAAAAAGGGAGGTTGAGCAACTGAATAACAAGTAGTTCTCGTAGAAACACTTCTGTTGAGATAAACTTCATTAGGAGTCCATATGCTCCACGTTGGGAGCGGACATGGATAAAAAAAAATCTTTAGATCTTGTCTGTAGTAACATTATGCTGCTCATATAGAAAACAATTTATTACATAAACACATCGATCAATTCTAGCATGCATATAATTAATTGTACGTAACATGTTAATATTTAGTCAAGATCGAAATCGAACATTAATGAGAATCAAATATACAAGTAATGTATGATTTATTTAGATATTAAATTATGACAAAACTATAATTACACCCACAAATTAATGGGTATATAGATAATAGTTTGTAATTTAGCTACCTGCTCCATGTAATAGGGCGTTAATCCCAACACCTTGAAAAAATAATCTATTTTTAATATTTAAAGCCCTTTGTGAACAAGCACATTCTGTGTTTTCCCACACTCAGCAAATTAGGCAAACTTTAAAGCTAAAATATTTGAAATAGCTAATATTCAAACAGGCATATTTATTGTATAGTAAAACCTAATGGTAACTCATTACTAGTTAAGTGTTCTGAAAAAACCAAATGAGAAAATTTACCCAACTAAATATTATAATATTGTAGAATTAACTCACTCTTGAATATATAATATTAATTATTTACAAATGACGATGTAATAATTACATGTTTAATGATTGTGATATGAAGTGCCAAGTTTATAAAAGGGATTTATTATAATAATTATTGTATGCTTAATATTTTAATATATCACTTTTAGGGTGTTCACTGTCAATACTTGGTGGAAAGGCATTATATTAGTAAAAACACAATATTCCTTTGTACTTCATTCCACTTTATTTAATATGTCAGGACCGGTTTCGCTCATTACGAGTTCGTATCAGTTGACGATGCTCGTAATGAGCGAAACCGGTCCTGACATATTAAATAAAGTGGAATGAAGTACAAAGGAATATTGTGTTTTTACTAATTTTAATATATGTTTTAGAATGTATACACAGCGGTGGGCTGCCAATATGCTAACAAGGGGCTCGCTTAATCTCAAAGCAATTCTCAGTGTTCTGAGGAAGGATTGATTTTTTTATCATTTCTTATGAAATTATATACAATACTAAAATAAGCAATCGATTGTTACTAAATACATCTATATTATGTACAAATAGGCAATTTATTGTAAACTTATCGATGTAAATGGCTACTCAGTAAGTCATAAATTGCAGTTATATACTAATTTAATCCGAGTATATTGTTTTATCTTGCATTAACAAGGGGCTCGCCGGCATTAGTAAAATTTAACAAGGGGTTCGAACGAGCCCCTACGAGCTCCCTCCAGCCCACTCCTGTGTATGTACATGCATATTTATATATTAATCTAAATTAAGACAATTGAACCTCTCTAAACTTTTTGGAACAAAAATTCAATTTCAAAAAAATCACCTGACATATTATTATTCATTTGATCAATATCAATACAAGAGCAAAAAACTGCATAAGCATGTTAATAAAACAGTTTTATTCAAATATTTACACTAATTTCAGTCGATAATATTAAGTTAAGCAAGCTAAAATAAATATTGAAAATAAGATAAACGTGTTTTGAGTCTTATTATGCAGTAGCGTAACTAAATGGTGGTATCTGAACCGACAATATTTTATCCTGATATTAGTTATTCAAACTATATTTATATCGTTGAAAGATGTTTTAAGTTTTTATTTTTAGAAAACCCGTGTTATAATGGTGTTAACCTAACCTAACCTAACCTAACTCAAAATTATTTTAGGTTATATTTATTCTTAATTTGCTGACCGAATTTGTATATTCCATCAAGTATTAACATGGAATTGTTATACAATAGTAATCTATTTTTTAAATTATTTTAAAAGAAAAAATATTCACATTAATAAAATCTTACCATTTGATCTCCAATGGATATATTTTTTGTCAACTATATTTTTAACTATCAAAGTTTTAATTAATGCCATACGAAAAAATATAAAATAGATTGTTCACGCAACCTCCTGGAAGAAGGTTCTCTCTCGCACTTACATTCGAACTGCGCTCGAAGGTCATCTATGAATAATGATTGAACATTTTTGCTGTCTGAAAACTCACAATCAGTATTCGTAAAGTGTTTTATCCATTTAAAGCAAAGGTTCCCAACCTTTTTTGGGTGGCGACCCCTTTTATAAAAGCCATATGACCAGCGACCCCCCTCCCCTCCGAGGAATTTGAAATCCTCGATTTACTTTTTGCCCGGATTGTCTCCGAAACTCTTTTTTTTTTTAACCCCACCGAGGAATTTGAAATCCTTGATTTGCTATACTTTTTGCCTAGAATGTCTCCGAAACTCCTTTTTTTTTACACAACCGAGGAATTTGAAAACCTCGATTTGCTATACTTTTTGCCCGGAATGTCTCCGAAATTCCTTTTTTTAGCTCACCGAGGAATTTCAAATCCTCGATTTGCTATATTGTTCAAATCTACAAAATCTAAAAAAGTTAGCAACCCCCAGGTTGGGAACCCGTGATTTAAAGCATTTTTCTGAAAGAGTCTTTAATACTTCAATACTTATCTACAGTATATTTGTAGAAAGGTTATAAACAATAAGTCATTACTAATCCTAGATAGGATATAATACAGTTAGCCAGGAAACTGAGAGGCCGCTTTGTACGCTTTACATAATCTTAGTAGGTAAATAGAGATAATTAAAAAATATATTAAACAGATGAACGAAACGAAGAATAAAAAGTTTTTCAAACAGCCTTCCGTATAACTAAGATTAGACAAAGGATAAAAACATGTAATGTTTCTTTTTCAAAGTAGTTATGTATATCATGTTTAGCGAGCAATTTTATTCAAAAAAATATTACAAAATGTTAACTATAACCATTAATCTTTTTTAAAATTAATATTATCATTCATATCAATACATACAATCGCTTTCTATGAGTGATCATATTATTTTCTAACTACATCAAGTTTGATCAGGTTCGTTCAACTAAAAAAAAACATCCTCTTGTATGCATTTAGATTAGAAACTCACATGCTAAATATTTTTGATAAAAAATGTCTTAACAGTAATAAGCATTTTTTTATTTATTAAATCGTATACTATTGAAAGTTCTTCTTATTAGAATGTGATATTATTATACTTACAAAAATATTCAACGCAAAAACAAAATCACAGTCTGAAAATCACTCAAAAAAATTATTCAGCTATCAGAGTGTGAGTTTTTTTATGATACGCTGAAGAAAAAAGCTGGCGATAAATGATGTTAACTCACCGTCTAAAGTTTCACTTAGAAGCCTTTCAGCGCGCTTTTTTTCAAATCGATATAGAAAGGTGAGTGAAGAGGCCGCGATTGGTCCGCGTTGGCCACGCCTCCCTCTTGGAGAGACGCCATTGGCTGAGTGCGCCCTCGAGTCGTTTGAAGAGGCAAGGGTGGTAGTCGAGTGGCTTTCGTACCCAGGGGTACTAGATTCCTACCCCGTTTGGAGGGCTCTTTACCGAGAGGCTTCAGTGGTGCTGTAACTCGCGCGCGACCCGGTTCGAATCTCGCTGACAGACAAACCAAAGTTAATACATATTATTCTCAAATCATTATTCGAATTTCGAATCGAGTGTTTTTATCGAGTACGTTCTTAATTTAAAACGTGTTATAACATTGATAACAAGTGATTATATGAAGTGCTTTGGACTTAAAAAAACAATATAATAACATAAACTTTCATATAAGTGTTATATATTTTCGAATTTGTGATTATTTATTCCGTTTATGACACACTGGACTGATAAAGAAACTTGCAACTGTTTTTATTAATCATACATTTTCTGAGATTTTTTGATGTCGTTTATAAACATATGTGATTAATTCGGAATAACACTATACTTGTTTTACGAATTTATAAAGCAATAATTAAATTTGAACTATTGGTGATATATATTATAACGCTATAATACAGAAATCAAGTGTATTGGATATTCAGCAAATATAATAAGTTATCATCCTCATCCGTGACGTCTCAAATTAAAGACGAATGTCCACCATTGCATCGTCAGTCAATCCTTAATATCCTCAACGAGGGTGTAAAACTAAGGAGCTTACAGCATCTGATGATTGGCAAGGGCGCCGAGCGTTGGGGAGTAGGCCTTGCGATGGGAGCCGGCGGAGAGCAGGAGCTCCTCGAGAGGCTTTTAGGGCTTGGGGCGCCGCCGCTGCTGGGGTGGCCGCCGACGCTTTTGCCTCCGTGGCCAAGATTATTATATCCTTCGCTTGCTACACCTTTACCAGGGTTTGTAATATGAATATTTATTATTGAAACTCATTCTCAAAATGTGCATAAACACAACTGAAAATATGTCTTAAAAGACAGTAAATTATATTTTATTATATCAACACAAATTTAGCTTAAATTAAATTATCCTGATAATAAATAAATAACGCTGAAAAGTGAAATTTCTTGGTCGGTCGCCTTATTATTAGTATTTAAAAATCGTTCGGAAATGATAAATAATTTAGCAATAAATTGCATCTGTTGTCATAAATTTTACGATTGAAAACGTCATCATTATTCAAGATTCTATGCATAGCAGTAGATTTAAAAGATACTCAATTATTAATAACGACACTGGCACTAAAATAATAATACGTTGTAGATTATAATGTCGTGTATGCGTTTTTTCCGTAAATTTTCTATTGCAGAACATTTATTACTTCACTTTCGTTTCTTTTAATTTTAACAAATATCAAACGGATCATAAGTCAAGTACCATTCGGCCATTATATTTTATATAAATAATTAAATTATGTAGGTCCATTTAACACTAAAATTGTTTTATTACTTAAACATAATGATTATTTATAATAAAAGATGTCAAGACAAAGTCACTCATTCCTTTTTTTTTTAAATGACAATACTATACGCTACTCTTATTAACCTATTATTATAAGTATTTGCTAAATTAATGAAAAATATAATTAGTGAATAGTATTTCAATATTATTTAAAAGTCGGGTTTACCCAAGTGGTCACAATTATAAAAATCCCATGCGCATTTCTGCGTAAAAACTATATTAATTTACCTCATTAGCGAACATATTATTGACTTGAATTACTAAACCATGATGGCTTAGTAAGTACTAATGTAATTGTAATAAATTATTCTTTATAAGGGTAGTTCTATCTATAGGTAAAATATTGCTCAAGATGTACGATTTTATTATTCGATATTAAGAGAGCAGCAATGGCAGCGAAATAAAACGTTTGATTAATAATTAGCAAGCTTTATATTGTTTTCCTTTATTACGAATTGATACAAGATTAAGCAGTCGAATTTTAATCACTTGTCATATGAAAATTCTATACGTGTCATACTGCATCAGCGAAAGTTTTACTAAAAAAAAATTTGAGACATTCCATGCTTTATGTGTATTTTTACAAACGTATTATCCTATCATAGAATGCTGGGTGTCATTCATTGATGTTTTTAGACAACTTATAACACCACTTTATTAGTGTTTACAAAATTCTACACAATTAATTTTTTGTTGCTAATCTTTTGTCCTCTGATCTTTTAAAAACTGTATTTTCCTAGTTTCATCAGAGTACCTAACTCCGATACATCAATGTTTTAAATACAGTCGAACTTGGTTATTACGAGTAAATGGGACCGACTCAATTTGCTCGTTACAAGCATTACTCGTTATGTCAGAGAATATGTATTTTTAAATGTTTACAAACATACTCATCACATGAAGACATGAAGTATCTTGAGCGATCACATAACACAAAAAGTCGCAATTAAAACAAAAATACACAATTAGAATTTATTTACTCATCCGTTACCAGTGGCGGATTAAGCACATGAGAGGCCCCAGGCGCAATAAAATTTGGAGGTCCTGTTTTCGGATAGCATAAGAACATCAGAAAATTCCATGAAAATATTGAAAGTCTGAACAAAAAGTATATGGGTTATATAATATGAGCCATTTTTGAGGCCCCTAAGATTAGGAGGCTCCAAGCGTGCGCGCCTCATGCGGTTATAGGATAATCCGCCACTGTCCGTTACACACATATTACATTATTCTTTCAATCCACTTGTCTTATAAAATTAAAAATTGATGCTTGTTTCATTGTTTTCACTCTCATTGGGGATATTTTTTGCAAAAAACCAAAAAACTAAAATGTCAACGAATGTTTCCTCATTACATCCGAGATCTCGCTATTTCCGTGATAACTGAACTGATAACTGAGTTCGACTAAACTATTTACTACTTCTAAAGCACTTATAATTAGATTAAATACGCACACACATATTCAACAATAATTATTCTCCCTTGTCATAAGGCACGAAAAAAATATTGAAATTTATGAGAAACCACAAAGTGTGCGATCGGCATAAATTCATACTTGGCTAAGCATTTATCTCATTTCCTCTATCAATTTTTCTTCGTGAAACCTTCCACTATGATAAATAGCTAGTTACTTCCGTACACCATTCCCACTAAATAATACGCAGACCATTTTCATAACTTATTTAGTTGATATTCAGTAGTACCACAAGAAAGCTGCCAAATATCTTTTTTCTTCTTGGTTATTGAATACATTCATGAGAAATGTTTTTCGCTTTGATCGATTACATTACGTTGCAACATATTTTTTCCGATACTCTCATGAATAAAATCGATCCATAAAATTAAGGCGAAAAGGTTAAAAATATGGTAAAACAATGTCTTTTATCTACAGCTTTTTAAAAACAATATTGTCATAAAGATAAAACGATTATACCCAATAAGTATATCGTTAAACTATCTGTTTTTCTTGATTGCTTCTATGTTCCGATAACCTTTGAGAGAAGATTGATGTACAATAATATAATGTATATATACAACGAACATTTTTTACGACTTTTAATTAAAAAGAACAATATTTTATCAACACTTGTCGTCATGTAGGTATATAAACTAAATACACTAACTAATTATACGAGAAACATAAGCATACACGCAGTGGTGTAGTGGTAAATAAATAGGTATCAGGTCGGTCATTAATTTCTTCCCTATTTTTTTTATATATGTCCGGAGTTAAAAAACAATAAGTTTTAAAAAATAAATCAAAAAAAAACGCGCAATTATTTTTTCAAAAAAAACTTTCAAATAAACCAAAAAAACCAAAAAGGTGGCTGGGCGGCGCCCTGGCTCATTTTCAGGTGCTAGGTCGCCGACCTGGCCCCACTACACCACTGCATACACGTAATATTTAATACCATTTTTACTCAGCTCAAATGAACCGATTCATATCTTACTTTCGATGGATTCTTTGGTAGCTTAGTAGTTTATTTTTAATATATATATATTATTGATAACTTGGTTATTCTACAGTTTGTGTAACAAATTGTGACACATGTTTCGCTTTGGGAAGTAGACAATTATTGTCAGTTACATAACCTTACGATAGTTTGCCTAAATATACTTTTTAAAGAGTCAAAACACACTTTTTGTGCATCAAATGTATGAGGATATGTAATAATTATTCTATTGCATGATTTCATAGCTTCGCAACTTAGTGGACGGTGTTTTTATGTTCAAAGTCAAATTACTTAATCATAGGTAAGATGATAGCGCAAAAACCACCCCTAGTGGAAATAAAACAGGGTAAACCACCCAGAGACCGAATGGCAAACCAATAAATCTGAGTTAGTTGGATACCGTGTATCCATTTACCGCATACTCACTACCAAAGCCAGGATGCCTTACCTGTCGCTGTATTTAGTCTGCTAATTTTTAACGTCTTTATAAGGAATAAAGGATGGGAAACCCGTTGGAAATTTGCAAATGTTTCCGTATTAAGGATTAAAAAAATACAGGTGTGCGAAGTATGGCTATCTTTAATTCCACAGGCTTATTTATTACTTATTTGACTCAGGATTTGCATTTTTTAAAAGCGTTTTAAATATAATATATTGAATTTTAAAAGAATAAACATACACAATGTAGAAAGATTAAATGTTATTTGTCTATTCAAATATCATTTCGTGTAAAAATAGTAAAAGATTTTTAGTACTTTTTCCACATAAAATTTATTTGATCAGGACCGGTTTCGCTCATCGCGAGCATTATCAACTGATAATCAACTGAAACTGGTTTTGATCAAATAAATTTTATGTGGAAAAAGTACTAAAAATCTTTTATTATTTTTATTATTATGCCATTCCACCAAGTATTGACAGTGAACACATTAAAAGTGATCATTTCGTGTATATATTTTTTAGTTTTGTTAAAAATAGAAGTGGGCTGCCTGAATACGTTAACAAGGGGCTCGCTTAAGATTAACCTCAAAGCAATTCTTGTTGTTCTGGAGGAGTGAATATTTTTAACACTACTATGCAAATATATGCAATATATTGTCACTTAATACACTTATAATATATAACAATATGAAATTTACCGTACTTGAATATACTGACGATGTCATAGATAATATGTAAGTCAGAAATTGTAATTGTATACTACTTTGATCTGACAATATTGTTTTATCTTAAGTTAACGTGGGGGCTCGAAGGGCTTAATAAAATTCAACAAGGGGATCTATTTGTTTCCAGAGTTCTCAATTGTACGTATAGTTACATACAGTTTACTCTTCTACATATACATATATATAAAACATTACTACAAATAAAACAAAGAATGATTTTCTGATGAATATTATAAACTGATTAAGAAATTTAAAAACCTACGTAGCTGAAAGACTGACTGAGTTTTTACGTTATTGTTCTTATGTTTACTTTAAACCTGAAAATGACACTTGCAAACATATTCAAAACAAAAGTGTTCAAATTTGATAAGTCATTCACAGGTATTCCGCTAGTAAATGGACGTGCCCCCACAATAGCGGGCATAGATTTGGCAATACGAGAACGTGCTTCGGTGTGTAAAATCACAAGGACCCTAGTGATGGATTGGTTGTCTTGAGAAGTTATTATCCTGACCTATTCTTTGAAAATGTATTAAAAGGACGAAAGAGGCTCAGGTGTTTATTTTATAGAGGTGTTACATGTTTTTGTTTGATCATGCGGCTTCGTTTGAAAAAATGCAGTATTTTGAAAATCAATAGTCAGGTTTACAATTATCTTTTTAAAGTGATTTTCCTCTGAAGAGCATGTTCAGTACGTACCTATAAACGTTTATTTTCTTCACTTAAGTATTTCTTATTTTACGACAAAGGATATTTTCAAACTGAGTGTGTCATAAAAATACCTGTACGTGACTGACAATGATTAAAAAGTTAAGGACTGCACAACAAGGAATTCTTTCTTTATTATTTTTCCTGGATTTACTAGTGTTATGAATAATTATAGCTATCTTTTCCAGTGGCGGATTACCCCATAAGCGCAAGAGGCGCGCACTTGGGGCCTCCAAATCTTGGGGGCCTCAAAGATAGCATATATTATGCAAACCCTTACATTTCAGTTTTCAGTATTCATTATTATTCTAAGAAGAGGTTTGCAGCACTTTTATGTTATTCGAAAATTATTTATTGCGCCTGGGGCCTTCAAAGTGCTTAATCTGCCACTGATCTTTTATATTCCACACATCCACGAATAAAACCTCTATTTAAAATTTATTTTATTTCAGTTTCAATATGAATTTTAAGTTCATTTAATATCTAAATTTATCATTGAAATAAACTTAAAATAAACATATATTCATAAATTTTAATAAAGCTAAACATTTTTTTAAATTACGATCCTAAAATATCGGGACATAGAGAGAACAATTATTTAACAAATATCCACACTCTTTTCGATTGATAAACCGAGTAATTAACAGTTTTCATATAAAAACTTTTGTATAGATACCTTCATTAAGTTCATTAGGAGGCCATATGATCCACATTGGGAGTGGACATAAATTAAAAAATATATTAAACTTAATTAATTACTTCAGTCGTATTAAATTATCGACACCTTTTAAAGTAGCGAGAAATATTATTTGTCGTAAAAAAAATCTTAAAAAATATTGGTAATTGTAATTTTTGTTTGGTTAAAAAATAATAATATATCAGAATTCAGAATAGGTTTGGAATGAGTAAATGTTGTCTTCTTATTTTGTTTTACTTACCATCCAAGTGTCTAGAGACGTCGCTAATATAATATGGCATAGTGATAAAATTATTTTTTTCTCCACAGATTGCTGGACAGCATGAAAGCTCCAGGCCAACGAGCATCAGGCTTCCACATATGCGACATCCTAGACATGCCGGACGGTAGAAGCGGAACGACGACGGGTACCCACGACCAAACGCCAACGCACCCCCATATACCACCGCCACCGCACTTCGCCACCGACAGACACCTCCCCCCACCTTGGAGCCTGCATCATGATCATCACGGTGAGAAGATGTTATCACTTCTATCAAGTAATTATACATCACTTATATGACAACGGTAGAAATAACGATTTTTAATCGCAAAAATGGCACAAAAGTAATTCAAATTAACACACCAACTTACCAATAAAATCACTCATTTATTTTTCACACAAAATACCAATACTAATAATAAATTAGCTAATAGAAATTAATAGGTGGCAGTGTCACCTGTGAAGCTTTCGGATGTCGCTGAGTTCTATAATAAAAAATATTTTCACATCTATCTAGTCTTTATTAAAAGTTTGAATACCGCGCAAATAAATCATTAATATGTCCCAGAGATACTGCGTGTTTTTGAGAAAAATAATATTGCCTAATATACACTCGAATTCGATATTTTAAAAACTCGTATTGACTCAATATAGATGGCACTACACATATTCATAAAAATATTGCTTATATTCTATTAGAATACTAAGTATTTGATTTTTTAAATGTCTTGGACATCCGTGTTCGTTTGCATATGTTACCGACACCTGTTTCCGCTTGATATTCAAGTGGTTAATACACTTTAAAAATTGATGTAAAAAACGATAATACACTGTAAGCCAGTTCATTTCCCTCGAATTTTTGATCTTAAAATTAAAATATAGGTATTGTTTTTACAGTAAATTATGGAATTAAAAAAATGGTAGCAAGCTTTTTCGTTGATAAACCAGAATGAATAGATTCATAAAAATAAATAGTCTAATTTATGATCATTTGTATTTATTCAAAGTCATTAATTTAATATGTGTATTCCACGATTAAAATTTATAAACAAAAAATATAAAATCGTTACGTATAGATTGTTAAATTTGAATCGTTCAAATTATGTACACTCCCACAGATTTTGTCACTAACGACCCGGGTTTCGCCTTTCGGCATCTTCAGGCGTTCAAGCGCACGGATGAACTTGAACTGACGCTTAGTTAACGAATGTTTCGTGTTATATAATAAATAAATGTATCACTGAGTCTAAAGCCATTGCTGGCGAAAAGGATAAGGTCATGGGAATGCCCAAAGATTTGAGTAGTGAGTGGTTTTAAGAATTATATTTATTTATTTGTCGGAAAAGGTTTTATGAATATATTTATATAGGATACAGAAGTGGCAAGTTCATCCGTGCACTTGAACATCTGAAGATGCCGAAAGGCGAAACCCGGGTCGTAAGTGACAAAATCTGTGGGAGAGTACATAATTTGAACGATTCAAATTTAATATTGAAGTTCCACCAAGCACCTTCAGTTGAAATCTTAAATTAGATTGTTAAAATTGTTATACAGATAAAACTTGAAATTTAAGATGTATATCATATATCTATCTATGTATGAAACGAAATGAAACAAGCAGTTTCAAGTATTTTTTCATGTCACAACACAGTGATAGTATTCGAAGAATACGTTGGGTAAATAATTCAGATACTCGGGGGATTCCCTCCTTCATCATTATTCATTACTGTTACTCAGACTGAAGAGTTGTAATGATTATTGTATCTGTGATTTGATTAGTAGGTGAAGTACTCGATTACGTGTCGAATCGACTCAAATTCATTACTGTACATAGATAGAGAGACCTGGCTCATCGTGTCTGGCCAAAAATTGCCCACTCGATGCCATTATCTGACGGAATCCCTCAAAAAGATATGCATACATAAAAAAGTGTTTTTTTTTGGCCACTTGAAATTGTCGTAAGTGCTTGAAACAATTGGGGCCATCGCGCGGCAACCATTTGCATTCGGGCAGCGTGCGCTAGTCATATCGTCACCTTAACAGTAGCGTAGTAAGAAGTTTGGGACCCTCATGCGAATATCACGCAAGGCCCTCAACACAATTTGTTATTTTGAGTATGCAGACATTTAGACCTCCTCTTTCGCTGGGCCCATGCATTGCATGACTCTTTTATGAGGTGGCTACGCCGCTGCAACTTAATACTACACCTAGGTAACTTAGTAACACTTCTGATATAATTTAAGATTTCGACTGAAGGTGCTTGGTGGAATTTCAATATTAAATTTGATTCGTTCAAATTATGTACACTCCCACAGATTTTGTCACTAACGACCCGGGTTTCGCCTTTCGGTTCTTAAAACAACTGTTATTAAACCACAAATTTTGACTAACAACACGAAACTTTAACACTAATTTACTATTACTCCCGAAAGGCGAAACCCGGGTCGTTAGTGAAAAAATCTGTGGGAGTGCACATAATTTGAACGATTCAAATTTAGTAACACTTATTTTATCATTGTTGGAAAAATTAAAAAAACTGCATTTGAAAAGAAAATCAAGCTTTAATTATTGCTTAAAATACAAATGAAAAAGGGTGTTTTGCACAATTGGGAACAATTTAATAATCTTCAACTAAATTTTGTAGAAGAAATTCTTATTGTTTTCTTACGCAGTAATATTGTTAGTAAATACTTCTCAAAGAGTCACTATTTGTATCACAATCAGTGAAATAACAAATTTAACTATGTAATCAAATTGAATTTATACAAAGTTACTACAGATAGTTCTGACGATGGCGTAAGCCGAAATAGCTATCAACCTTTAACTTTTTTAAAAACTGTAGAACTAAAATTCCTTGATATTTTACCCTATTAAAATGGAGTTCTACCAAGTAAATGCCAAATCAATAAATAATCTAATGAAAGTATATACATTCTATTTGATTTTCTTTTTTATTAACTTGTAATTTGATATACATACAAAATTAAACTTGATTGAAATTATTTAAAAATCATATACCTAGCGTCAGAATCATTATTTTTTAAAATGTAGGTATAATTTTTGTCAAATAATACCATCTGGTTTATTTTGAATCGAACCAATTGGATATATTTTCACCACAAAGTATTAGTAATAAACAGAAAGAAAATATTCTTGAACCAACCGAATTACGGTAGATGCATTTTTTACGGTTACATAAATATCTGGCAGTTACATAAATATAATGCCAATGGTTCGATTTCACTGATGGACTATCTGTTTGGAAATGAAGTGCACTCATTAAAAAATAATCCTCATTGAAGAAGATAATCGCAGTCGAGATTTTTACGATACCAGATTGTTTCGCGAATCGTTCTTTAATTACATTTCTTTTATATCAAAACAAACACATACTTCCGAAGAAAATCATACGAATATTTAATTAACAAAAATGAAAGCGTTGCTTTTTCCTTAAATAGTAATTAAAATATGCGTCTGTATAGATCAGGGTTGTAGCATAGTTTGTAACATCAGCGGTTGGCTGCCAATACGTTAATATATTATAATTATAGCTGATATTAATAGCCTTGATATTAAGCTACCCCCAACTTAATCTCAACGTTATTTGCGGTGTTCTGGGGTAGTGGTGGATTTTTTTATCACTCTATATAATTTATCGCAATAATTATTAATTAAGCAATCGAATTGACTAAGTTAACCTATGTTTTGTAACACTATTTATGCCTATGCAATATATCGTAAAAAAAATAATATCAATAGCTATACAGCTAATAATATCTTTATGTCATAAATTGCAGACAAATACTGATATGATCTGAGAATATTGTTTTTTTACACTGTCAATTTAACAAGAGGCTCGTGTGAGCTCCCTCCATCCCACGTATGAGAAACACCTGATGTACATTAATGGAGTCTTATTTTTTATTATGATTTCACTAAAGTGCCAGTGTAAATTTACAAATACGCCTTGCCGTAACCTAAACATATAATAAATCTGTTCGGGTTCTATTCAGGGGTGGGCTGGAGCGGGCTCGGGGGGCTCGCGCGAGCCCCTTGTTAAAGATAAGAAAATCATTCGTCTTAGATAAAATCAGCACCTAACTGCAATTTCTGTAGATGGTTAAAATTTATTATGAAACAAGACTTAGTAGCCCCTCAATTTTTTCATTCAGCGTTGTGGGCTTCAGTGCCGGACCTCAAGGGTTCGAGTTAATCACTGGTCCTGTCTTAGTCTTATCATTCTATCCCTACTAGTCTCTTTGGAAAAGAGAGGTTGAGCAACTAAGTAACAAACAGTTCTCGTAGAAAAAAAAACCTTTTTTTGAGATACTTTCATTAGGAGGCCATATGCTCCACATTGGGAGCGAAAATGGATACAAATAAATGGTTAAGATTTACCGAGCCCCTTGTTAAGATATTGGCAGCCCACCACTGGTTCTATTTTTTCTTCAACAATTTTAAATAGTATGAAAAACCATGCTTGTATTATATATACCGTCATATTTATTATATTATATAATAATCTTACAACCACTTACTTATACTTACTTTACTTATACAATTTGCGGTTAAAGTCTAAGCGCCTCTTTTCCATGAGAAAAAACTAAATTTATGCACTTACTATGTGAGTGTACATACTTCACACGCATGCTTTCATTGTTCACATAACATATTCCAAGATGGCGGCCAATGAAAGCTTTTACGGTGACATTAAACGCTGAAAAAATAATTTACCGTGAGTCTGTTGTAAGCTTCTCACTCCCCCTTTATATTACATCATTGACAATGGCGAACGAAAGTACCCGGCTAATAACTGGCAACACTGATTTTATAACACAAGGGTTATTGTTGTTTTATTCTAAGTGCTTTTAAACATGTTTTTGCGGTCTTATCTTGATTGTTTTTTTTTATTACAACGTATATGTATGATTGCATAAATACGCCCTGAGTATTGATTAGTGCTTTGTTACAACATATTGATTCCAATAATGGCTTCCATTATTAGAACACTCGCTATATACTATACGATATTATCGTCATTTTAGTAATAATAAAAAATAGCCAGAAAAACTAGGTTTTCGTAAATTTAACACACACACTTCAACTATAACATATTGAGCAATGAATGCATAATGATAATATATTATAGTTATGCATATGAATAAAAAAATGAATGATGTTTTTTTCTTTATCAACAGTTGCCTCATTTATAAAAAAGTCGCTAGAATACAATCATGATCAACTAAGACGGGTTGGAAATTTTATTTGATAAGATATTATAAATAATTTGGTCAGAATTAACATCAACTATTAGACGGTAAATAATATAAGCTATCGGCGGTATACTGCCAGAAGGCGTTAAGTAAAAAATCGGCGGTTTTGAATTATGAATGCTGATAGATAGATTTTAGTCAGCTATATCTTCTGAAACAACAAGTTCAGCCATATTTTGTGTATTTTTACATAATTTACTTCAAGCCAATTCTGATTAAAGCTATTTTTGTCAACAAAGAAAACTATAAAATAACTTGAATACGTGAATCGAATTCGTTAATCATTTTGAAATTTCACGAAGTTTTAAAAAGATAAATAATAACAGTTCACGTGCATAAATAGAGATGTTAAAATTTCATGATTATCGAAAATGACAATTATCTCAAAACAAGGTTTTTATGAAATTTCATATTCTGTCAACTGTTTACCGACAATATTTATATTATTGGTCTGTAATTTATCCCCAATGCCAGTTTAATGTTGACAACCAAACCTAACATTATCTCACCCAAACATTTTTTATTCTCTCAATTAAATACTGAACATTCAGATTTTTAAATACTGACCAATTGAAAGTTTATTCGTAACTATACTGGTTGTCTAATCAGATTTAATATGTCACAGTTGAGCTCCCCTTAATTCAGCAAGTATATACAATATTTAATATTCTATTTCATGTGCCCGCGCATTACAAAAAGTATACCTCTAGTGTTCTCCGACTATTTGATTCGACTATCGAATTTTGAATTGATTTGCGCTCCAATCCCTTCAGAGAGTGTGTTGCCATATCACATGAGAATATATCCCTTATTACCAAAGCTGGAATATTATTATAAATTAATAATTAATTTTCATGTCGTATCGGTACATTATTTGGTATATATCACTGCGATAATTAATTATATTTGTATTAGATAAATTTAGTTGCTAATAATAATCAAACAGATTTATATTTTTATCTCAGATATTTAAAGATAAAATATTTTTTATGAAAATATAAAAGCCGTAATAAGACGATATAGATATTTTGTGTTGTTGTTGATCTGTATAGGTATTGTATTTCAACTGCCGTCGGGTTAAAGCGTACTTGCCAAAAAAATAAATATTATATAGAACGTATTTAAGTGACGACTTACCGATTATCAAAATATATTAACATTAGACTATTCAAATAAATACAAACCTCTCTCACAGTAAATTATTAGTCAAAATAATGCTGATAAACTTTTTGTTACAAGTTATATCCGGATAATAAACACAAGTCGTTTGAAGATTCTATCATTAATACATCTTTCATACCCATACCTTCAGTGGCGGATTACTCTATAAGATAAGCCAAAGGGCCTCAATATTATAGCCAGCTTATATTATAATATAACCAATATACTTTTTTTGCTTAAGTTTTAATAATTTTATTTTTATTTTAAACGAAATTTTATAAATTGAATTGCGCCTAAAGCCTCACATGTGCTTAATTCGCCACTGCATATATTCAATATGACATGTACAGTTTTATCCGTGTAATTTTAAAAATTCATATTGAAATTACACTAAAAGGTATATTATGTTGTTTGTTCAATTTTTTAAATATTAGGTATGTGAAAAATGGTAGCATGTAGCATTTGATTAAAAAATACGTGTTTAAGTTTTGAAGAGTATCAATCCAATTTATAATCATTAAATATTTAAAATTTTAGTTAACATCTTTCATTAAAAGATATTTAGATATGCGTGATTTTGAATTCAAACATTATATACATTGCAAGTTTTGTAACCATTTTAGTGCTGTACTTTATCTTTATTACTTGCAGAAGATTGCATTTTTTTTTTTTTTTTGAATTGTCTCTATAAAACCGCTGGTTATCAATTGATATAATTCGCACTTTTCCCCGAATAGTACAACAGCGCCATTAAGGGTTGCTAATGCTAACCCCTACCTTGTTTCCTAAGGGTGTTTTTGTGTAATGGAGACTCACGCCTCTTGACATGGGGGACAATTCTATTGGCTGGTGGATCAAAATGATTTTGATTGACTATAAAATTGAACTAAATAAATTGAATACTTTGCGATTTCCGGGCTATTAAAAAAAAAAAAATCTTATTGGCGACTGTAGAAATATCTAATTTGTTGTAGAACACTTTACAATTATTTTACCTTTTAATACCATATTAAATTGTTTACTAGTAAATTTATGATCTTAAAAAAATACGACGTATCAAACGTAAAACCATTCGAATTTAATACAGTTAATGTTTATGATAAAAAATGATTTAAAAACTTTCACTATTAGTACTATTCATATCACATCACATCCTAATTTTCTGGGTGGGTTCTAGGAAGAATTTTATTATGACGTATAAATTGACGAAACGGAATCAAAAAGCAGATGTCCCTCGAAGGGTGGATGGATATATTTACGGAGTCGTTAAATTCACACCCTTTCATGCAAGTCTCACTTCTTTTGTCCATATTAAATGGTTCTCCAACTTATATTTAGTAAACATATTTCCAGGTATATTTTATTTTAGCAACTTTATTGACGTTTTGTAATATTGTCTGTAACTCGCATCACAAAACTTCGCAGGCGGAACGTGTGTGTGTGTGTGTGTGTGTAAACGTGGGTTTTTGCTTAATATTAAAACGTGACAATACCGCTTAAAGCAGTTATATTTTGTAATTCATCGAAGCTATTTATATTTAAAATGGTTCATGACTGTATAATACAATTATTTGTTAAGCAGTAAATACTTTTTATCGTCTTTCGTGCCAAGTCATATATAAAAAAAATACAAAAATAAAGTCAGAGAACCAATTGTTGATTGCAAAATTAGTTCGACACTATATTGGTTTGGTCTGAATCCGACAAACAAATAGAAACATACCAAATAAGCCCCGAGTTCTGGCTGCTACTTAAACTGTATTTACCACCCCTCTTCCAAAGAGGGTTAAATACATTCAGCACGAGGGTTAATATCGCTTGTTCTGATTTTCTGGTTTTCACGAGGGCTTGCTTTCAATTGTGACACTGAAAGTGATTGCAACAAACAATGCAATGTCGGGTTTGCTTGCAAAATATGTATTGAATATCGATGTTTAAGAAAAATGTTGGCATTTTTTATTTGTTTCTGAAATAACCTTCTTTTTATCGGTTGTGTGGTTTTTAGGTGCAGTTATGTCAAAAATTATGTGATAGTGCCAGTAAATCAGTTGAAATCAGATAAAATGATTGAAAAATCGATTTTTATGGATGAGTTAATTTTGAGGTTAGAATCATTAAAATTTTTTCTTGGGGAACGGCAATGTGATTGATATAAGCCGCTAAGCAAAGTGGTGGATGATCTGAGGTCTTTTAAATTCTTAATTTTTTTCTTTAATCAATGTGGTCTTCCACATTAAATAGTCACTATATCTACATAACTAATGATGGAGGGCTTAAAATGGGATTTTATTAAAATTTGCATGGCAAATAATTACTTCTTACACATTTTACATATATATTTTACACATGCACTTTATAAAATATGAAAGAATTGATCTGCAAATCAGATTGAAATATATCATTATTTTGAGTTGATTTTTTTCATGACGATCGTAATATATCAAAACCAGCAGCAGCTGCGGAAAAGTTGACATAGGAAAAAAAATGATTCACACCCGACCCGCCTTATTTCGCTTTCATTTTCAACAATGGCAACACCACAATGGTCGATCAGTCACGCCATTTTTTTCTAGCCATTTCCCGCCAATTAGGGTAGCACATCACCTCAAAACGACATCATTGCCACAGTATTTGGTGTGTGAGATTGAATTTACAATACAAGTTCTAATGTATTTCGAAATAAAAAAAATGTTAAGCTTTAAAATGATATTGTAGTAAAGTTATATCCAGAATATTGCATTTATTAAGTTTAACTGAGTTTCTTTAGCCACTAAATTGCTGCTGGAAAAGGTAGAATCGTTTTTTTAAGAATTGTTTTTGCACTACTAATTCACTCAGAAAAAAAATATTATTTTCTAAATGCAATTATAAAGTCATCACAGAATTGACATATCGTTCAAAATTGTTCGTTCGTATGAGCCTCGGGGGTGAAATCGACGATTCGCGTCGAACCAGGGAACATTTTTTTTTGTTTGGGAAATCGAGTCGAATAGACTTTGTCTAACGTATTGGTCACCGTTTGGCGACCGCCCGATAAATTTCCTCTGATTTCGGCTTTTTCCCATACGACTGAGAAAATCTGCCGATTTCAACTATTTTCCATACGTTCAGTGTGATAATTTTTAATTGATTTCGGCTTTTCTCCATACAAATAAAAGGCGATTGTTTTTTTTTTTAAAAAGATATATTTATTCTTCCATCATAAGATTCATATGAGAAAAACATTTGCAATATTAAAACGATATGATAAAAAACGTATTTTTATAAAACATAACAAAAAGCATTGAATAAATATAAAAATGTAAATGTGTATACTAAATCAATTTGAATATAAACTTACAAAAGTTTTGACCAGTTAGATAATTTTTGATTTATGAGATCATTTTCAGTTATATTAATAATATTCATCCTTTTGGTAGGCTTTCGTGACTCACTGCATACTGTATTCATTAATTATCTTCAACAATTATGATTGATGAAATAAATGACTTTTGAGATAAAGAATATTCGTAAATGATATATTATCTTGATTTTTATACTGTGTATACAAACCGTTACTGTTTGAATAATACATTTTATTATTTCACATTGAACGTTTACTTAACACAATATATATAACAAAATGTATTAATTTTATTTAAACGCAATTTTAATTATAATTTTATGTACTTATGTCGGACTGAAAGAGTTGAATTTTTTTAAACAGAATGCGTTCTTTTGTTATAGGTCTAATGGGACAACAAGCCAGTCCAGACAGCACCTCGCCCGCAGCATCTGACACTCCTACAGCATCATTCGGAAACCTCAGAAAATCAGAAGAGCCTCAAGACGACGACCAAGAAGACGACGAAGACGACGGCAACATTCCCGGTCAAATACAAGCGCATAAAAAGCGCAAAAGGCGCGTATTGTTCTCAAAAGCACAGACGTACGAATTAGAAAGAAGATTTCGTCAACAGAGATACCTTTCAGCACCAGAAAGAGAACACTTAGCCAGTTTAATACGGCTCACTCCTACGCAAGTCAAGATCTGGTTCCAGAACCACCGCTACAAAACGAAGCGGGCACATCAAGAAAAAGGCATGCAAGAACAAAGCTCCATGGCGTCTCCGCGAAGGGTCGCCGTTCCTGTGCTGGTCAGAGACGGTAGACCTTGTGCTGGAGCGAGAAGTTCTGGCGAACTTCCACCCTTGTTAATGCCACCCTGCCAACCAGGTCACATGCCACCGCAACCGAGATGTTGGTGGTGAATAGTTAAAATATTCATAGATAAATTTATATAACATTATAATTGTAAGAATCGTTAGTTACGGACGCGAGCGCTATCTGCCCGTCGGATGTCAAAAAGTCGACTCTAAATAGGCCGCAGATTATTTACAAATTCATATTAGCAAAACGCAATGATATTGATTCATATGTTAACATTTCTATCACACAAATCATGAACATTTACAAAATAGTTTACATCAACAACAAAAAACAACAGTTTAAAATATCATTTAATTTAAACATAATGTTTGTCATTATTTACAAATGAAAACCACAATCAAATATCATTATAAAAATATATCTTTTTTGTATAAAATTAATTATTAATGCCATTTTGTGGAAATCTTCTAAACGTTTTTTCTTACGTATTAAAATTATCGGAGAAAAGTTCTGTCTCTTAAAAACGAGTTAAAAAAAATAGCAAGCAATATAACTTTCAATATATAGCACATTTAATGTTATTTTCCTACTAAAAGTTATTAAAGTAGATGTCTTATTACAAAATTTAATAACAAACATAAAGCATTAATTAATGTTTGCAATGAAAAGATAATTATAATATTTATTTAAAATGTTGATTTATTCAAAATGACATGTGGCATAGTAGCATGATATTTGCTTGTGGTTCTCAAAATTTTTAAACGAAAGTCAATACATATAAAATTAAGTTTTGAAAATTCATCTCAGGATGTTTTAAGCTATGTTTAAATTCCACAATTAACAATTGATCTTTAAAAAATAATCTTGGACCGAAACTCATCCAATAGTAAGACGAAATATTAAAATACAAATCTTACATCACAACATATTTAACACGAATACTTAAATTTCGACATGTATTTGATGTTAAAAAACAATAAAACACCATATGATAATATGAAACAATTTTTCAAACGTAAACTGTAAGTACAAGTATTTAAACTTTCAAATGCGTTAGTCTCAAAAATAAATTCGTCATTAAGCAATCTTACCACATTTGCGTTTTGTATGGTAAATATCATCAAATTTATTATTAATAAAGCAAACGTATGGATTTTCAAATCGTTGAAATAATATATCAGTAACGCTGTCTTATCATTCCATTCCCAGTAAAACATAATTTTATCGGATATTGATAAAACATAGTAATATTTACATAAATATTATAGAATATTTGCATTTTATGTTAATAAATATAAATATTATGTTGCTAAACTAAGTCACACATTTATTATATAAAAAATATTGTAAATACATATCGTTTGAGACATTTATTATTGTATAGTTATTATAAGAATGTTTTAATACAAATTTCTTTAATGTGTAAAATTGTATATAAATGTAGGACATTCCATTTACTGTATTATTTATAAATGGAGTATTATTAATATATATATGTCATTTTTGGGTGTGCCAAGCAACGGTTTTAATTAGGTATCATATCTCAAACAAATAATCGAATAATAATTTACAGTCGAATATTTTTTAAGCAGTATTTTAATCAGTACTCCCTTTAATTTTAAATGCATAAATAAATATACTTCAATGTAGTTTTGTGCAAATTCTAAAGTCATTACTATTGTCTTATTACATATATTTATTTGAAAAAAAAATGAAACTATAACACCCTTTTTTAAATATAAAAATATGACAGCATAAACACAACTGCACATTTTTTCTTCTTTACTTTTACTTGTTTTTTTTAATTGAATATTTTTTCACTTTTAGGGTGTTCACTGTCAATATTGGGTTAAAGGCATTATATTAAAAAAGTAAAATACTCATTAGTACTAATTTCACTTTTATTTTAAATGATCAGGACCGGTTTCGCTCATGACAAGCATTCTCAACATTATTAAAATGATCCTGAAAAAACCGGTCCTGATAATTAAAAATAAAAGTGGGATTAGTACAAATAAATATTTTATTTTCTGAACTGAAAATTTTTCAGTGAATAAAATTTTAAATTAAAAAAAAATACAAAATTTAAGTCTCGTTAAAATATTTATTACAAAAAATATATTCAGTGTCTTCATTATTTTCAAAAGTTAAATTCAGGATTTAAAAAAAATCTTCATGCATCAATAGTACATTGCAATATATGTGTGTATGTAGGTTCTTTTATCTCATATATTATAAATGGAATTTTTTTTTTTTTCGAATATCATTTATAAAAAATATGCGTTCTTAATTATGTCTTTATATATTTTATTACTGTAAATTAAGAAACAAACAAAACCCACCAAATGCATTCCTATTATTATTAAAATAAAATAAAATAAAATAAAATAATAATCATTTTAGAATAGTCGTGTATTTAGATGAATGTGTTAAACTATTCTTTAAAAAAATAGATTAAATTGTATTGTATAAAAAATAGAACTAAATATTGTGTCATAAAACCAATATCCCAAAATAAATATAAGGATGTATAGAGTTTATTATGTTAAGGGATTTATTGTATGAAAAATAGAAATTGTTACAGAATATAAAAATACAAACTAAAGCTATTTATTTCTTGAGTGAATAAAAACGTAATAGAAAAAAACTGTGAATCAGATATAGATTAATAAACAGATTTCCGTGTATATCTTGTCTTTTATTTATTTTTTTGTTAAGACACACCACTTGGATACAATAATAACAAAGTAAGCTAACTGATATAGGTCCTATTCTAAAATGTATTTGTGTCTGCTTTTTTTTGATCTGTATACTTTTTTTACCAAGTCTGCTCCCCATGTAGGGAATATAAATTTCCAATGGAGTTTATCTCAACAAATGTTTCTACGAGAACTACTTTTTGTTCTCAAAGTTGCTCAACCTCTCTTTTTTGCTAGAGTAAAATTATAATGATAGGGCTAGGAAAGGATTCGCGGTTAGATAATCACTCTCTAAAGATAGAATGGGTGAGTGAAGATCACTTACATCTATGCCTTCAAACAGAAATAAAAAAAAATTGTTTGATAAATAAAATTATGAAAATTTTCTGTACGGGGAGTCGAACCCGTGACTTCCGTAACTCAAACTTACGACGTTGACCACTCGATCACGCAGACAGAAATTTTTGGCATAGTATACAAAAACTAATAAATCTGAGAATGAGGCCAATAAGTTAATAAACTGCTAGTAAGTAGCTATAAACCTATATGAAAGTTAAACACATTTGAAACAATTATTGAAAAATTTAAGTGAAATAAATATGTCATTATGTTTATAAGAACCTAAAAACAACTTAATAAATTGTAGGTTTTTGACAATTTCATCTCAAAACATGATTTATTATTTTTTATTTTACATATGTATTTTTTTCAAATATTACCAATTTAATTATGTCAATTTTTCATTCGTTTAAACTAGATTCACGTTATTTATATCAGAATTAATTCAATTAGCAAAAAAAATAATATATAAATAATTACATTTTTTAAAAACAGACTTTGTGAGATATTGACAAAATATTGTGAATACATATGGAATTCAATATTTGCTATATGGTTATTAAGCTATCCGCCGTAATTTTTTTCAATATAGAAAAAGCAGACATTACTAAAAGCCGTTGTTATTAGCTAAATCATTTTTTAATGTTATGTCAGTTACGTGTAGGTTTTATAAAATTGTACAATTCCAGTTTTATACTGCCTCGACATTTTTTTTTTTATTTTCCTTGCATATTAATCGATCGAGTTTTTAATATTGAAATAAGTTATATCACGTTAATAATTTATGGTGCGGTAGCTAGCTTATAGTGACGATTTTATCGTTATCTTCCGTTATCTATACAACGCGTATCAATAAATCGAAAAAAATATATGTATAAAGCATCGTATATTGATCTATATTTTTACTTTATCTTCTATCTAGAACACCACACATACTCGACTATGGTTCTTAAACGCTTAAACTAAATACGAGTAAAGTATTTTTATAAATATTATACATTTCCATTAAAAATTAGCAGTTGACAGAATTAAGGAATTGATTATTGAAATTCAACGTGGAGATGCACTATCAAATGGGCCCATTAAAGATGAAATAAACCAAGTGGTATTAAAGAAAAAAGTAAGTTAGATGCGTTATAATCTTAAAGTATCGTAAAAGTGAAGTAACCTCAGTTAATACACATTGCAATAATGTTATCTCCGTAAAATAAACATATATAATCCACCAAAACATCAAGTAAAGACTTGAAAGTAGACAGAGAAAAAAGTCTTACCATTTTACTAATTGGTTCGCTTTTCCTCTAATAGGCCCATATTATAAATTAAAGAACATCATTTCATCGATTATTCTGATGGTGGGGTAAGTATTAAAAAATAGATTTTCAATCTCTCTCCCTGGATAGTCTGTAAGCTGTAAGATTTTTTTTATATTGATTACATTTAAGACAAAACCCTTTACGAATACTGAATGATGCACCACATCTTACAAATATTTGAGCAACGAATTGTTGATGTAAGTTAAATAATCTAACACAACTATTACAATTGACTGTAAGAAATATTAACATAACTTATATATGATTAGGATTGGATTCATTTTTATATAGCACGAATCTTTGAACATCATTGATATCGTGCTTGATAATTAATTTTTGACTAGACTTTCTAACGAATCAATTTATAGCACGCGATTGATAAAGATTTTCAGTGTCTTAGAAAACTGTTTTATTCTCTTAGATAATATTCACACATTTTTTTATGAACGATACAAATTTTAAACAAAAAAATGATATAAATTGGTTTCGCCTTTCGGCATCTTCATGCGTTCAAGTGCACGGCTAAACTTGAACTGACGCGGAGGACTCTGAAGGCTGAAAAGGACTCATTTTCGCCAACAATGGCTTTAAACTCAATGATACATTTATTTCTTATATAAACACGAAACTTTCATTTACTAAACGTCAGTTCAAGTTCATCCGTGCACTTGAACGCATGAAGATGACGAAAGGTGAAACCCGGGTCGTTAGAGACAAAATCTGTGTGAATGTGCATAATTTAAACAATACAAATTTAATATTTAAATTCCACCAAGCACCTTCAGTCTAAATCTTAAATTAAACAATTGATGTCATCAAATGGAAAGTGAGTATTGATTTAAATGTAAAAATAAATTAACATCGCGGGTAACATTATGGTGACGAACGCTTTGAATTTTCTCAGACATGTGATGGGAAATTGTCAATTGCGTTTACTTATTGAATGGCTATTAAGTATTGATTTGATTTCACAGTTTGATGTCCTCTCTTGAGCAATATTTGTAAAGTAAGTTTCTACCTGACATATTATTTGTTATCATTTCTATATTACGATAAGACTAATGTAACAAAACGTTCTCGTATCAACATTACGGTCAGCCAAAAAAAACCTTGCCTATTACTAGCTGCTTCTGAGCAAATATCATTGATCTTATGGTTAATTACGTTCTTAGCTTATCATTATTAATATTTTAAAACTATATAATTAGATATTTTTACCGTATACACAGTACTGTCGGTATCCAAATGTGTAGTCTCTTCTCATAGGAAATGTTGATATCTAAGAAATAATATATATATATATTTGTAATGATGTTTTTAACATACTTTTATGTAAGTGAAATATACATACCTCAGCTGAAGCTCAAAAAGTTTTCAAAAATATAGATAGATAGGAATCATTCGTTACATTTGAATGAAGGGCTCAAAATATATCACATCAAAACATGGGTGATCATAAATTGTTTTACCAAGATTAATAAACAAGATTAAACAAGCAAATAGTTTGTCAATTTTGAAAAAACAAGTAAATGTTCTTAATTCACTATTTTTATATCCTTAACATGAAATTCAATGTCAATAACTATTTTACAATATTTATAAAATTGTCTACAATTAAAATACTCTAGTTCTTAAAAAAAATAAGGCTTCGAATAATACCCAATAATTTAAAATCAACTGTGTAACTAACTGTGATACGTGTTTCGCCTTTTCAGCAAAGAGGGAGATTCAATCACCCCCCTCTTTGCTTCCCTTAAAAGGAAAAAAAATCCAAACTCCATTTTGTAATTTCATAATTTAAAATTTTAGAATCAATCTTGCTTCATTGCTTAAGCAAAATTTGCGATAGTAAGTCTTAAGATGCCTCTGAAAGAGGCGAACACGTGTCACAGTTAGTTACACAATACGTGGAATAATCAATGTTATGTTTTATTTTATATTAAAATGAACTTCCACAAAGTTACCGCCGAAACCATCGAAAGTATTAAAATCAACTGCATTATCTAGTTATAACTTTTAGAATTGCTTTTTAACGATAATCATTTGTTATTTTTAAAAAAGCTACATAAAATGTTAGTTTCCCAGTTTATTGAACGTCATTAATATCAAACCATTGATAAAATAAATCCGAATGGCCATATTTATTCTTATAAATAAACGTTAAAAACTATTGACGAATTGTTAGTTCAAGTTAATACGTGATATAAATGCCTGAAAGTGCCTAAAGGTAAATCTCGGGTCATTAGTGGAAAAGCGCATGGAAATAAAGAAAATTCCAACGATTAAAAAAAATAGATGAAAGAGATCACTGTAATCGATTGGAGTGAACAAATGAATAAATAATGTTTGACTACCAGAGTATGATAAATAAACATAAATAAGATTACATATTATTTTACACGAAGTGTAATTATTTTGTAAAATAATACTTAATTTGTTTAATATAATAATGATTTATTTTCTAAAAATCTTCGGGAAATCGCTATGATATTACATAAAGTAAAATAATTTCATACTACCACAAATAATAATTATCTATAACCACTAGATGTTTGCATAATTGTAATCTATATCACCTAAATTTCTAGAGAAACGTAATTAATACCTGGAATAATAGTTTTAAATATATACCTACATAGGTAGGAATGTAATTTATTTTATATTATTATAGGATATTTAATACAGGGATAGATAAACCATTATATATCCAAGATATGAATAACTGATAAAATTATAAATAATAATATAGTGATAAGAAATCACGTGTGAACAGGAGGGGATTAGGTAGAAAATAAAATAAATTATACCAACAATTTGCAGTCAATTACACTTGTAAAATATTCAAGTATAAAAGTTCTTCTCTAGTGCTCTATAGCCTTGTGGTGAACCTTGACCACTTATATCAGTGATGCACAACCCGCGACAAATGTGAGCAAGCTTTTTCGTTATTGAATGAGAATAAACCGTTTCATAGAAATAGAAATACTTATATAAATATAAATATAATAATATGAATATAAAATCAAATTTTAATTAAAGAGTTAGCTTAAAATTAACGAGGGCAAAGATCAAATTATTTTTTGAATAATATACCAATAAAACATATAAACCTAAATATTTCAATAAAACATTTTTTGTAAACACGTACACATAATCCTCTTTTTGCACAGTTTATTTTTTACACGATATCTAAACAATACGGTCAAATGTAATGAAAATTATCATTCATATATTTATATTCATTTCATCTTTCTAATCGGATTTTTTGCACGGCTGTTTTACATGGCACGTATCCCCTGCATAAAAGAAGATTTAGTGTACTTTATTTTATTTTTTTGCGGTACTAACATATAATAATTTGTTTTCATGCGGCCCACTAGAAGAAATAAGTTGTGCATGTCTGTCTTATATCAATCTCTTCAACTCCGTTCTGTTCTACGCCATACTAAGCCCAGCTATTTAAATCACTGTTTTCCAACACTCCCGTCTTCCACCAGGAGCAGAAAATTTGAAACATTTTGTAAACCACCTCAGCGTTTAAATAAACATTTATTTTTTAATTATTACTTATATAAATACTTTAAGTCGCGCACAACTAAAGAAATATGGGATAAAATATTTTATAATTAGTGTTGTCAACTTGTGAGTTATGAATTAGGTTATCGAATATGTTTCGGATTTGACACTGTCTTCAAAGTAAAATAATTATTGATGGAAATTTATTATCGTTTTCTAGGTTGTTTTTCACAATTTGTGTATGTCAACAACAATGCTGACAAACAGGAAAACATATTTTAATTCCAGTAATATCATGAAGGCCTTTCTATGATTCATTAAATTTTTGTTACGTTAACAAGGGGCTCGCTTTATAGCAGAGATATTGTATTATGAGGGCAGTATTATGAAGAAGTTGTGATTTTTTTATTACTCTTATATTATTATACAGAATAATAAATAAATCAATTAAATATTACTTAATTAACATGCTTATCTTATGTTAAAACAGGCAATAAATAACCGAAAAATAATTAATACCAATCGTACTATTGCGTACTTAAGCCGTCGTAGATTATTAATATGTCAAAAATGTCAGGTAGGCCATGATTTGATTTGAGAATATTGTTTTTCAGGGATCGCTGACCTTCGTTAAATTTATCAAGGGGCTCCCGTGAGCCTCCACGAGCCCTCTCCGGCTTAACCCTGTATGTACTCCACCAAATGTAATTATTTTGTCCTCGAGTAGTACAGGTTTGTTAATATGAACGTTTTGTATCGAAATGAAAACTAAAATGATGCTTCAATTATTTTCTGTTTCACACCAACTATAAAACTTCGCATATCCAGACTTCTTCGAGATCAGTGGTTACCAAAATGGTTCATACGGACCCCCAGGGATCCTCAAGACCGCTGAAGGGGTCTCAAAATCAATTGGGGGTGCGTAGACAATATTGAGGGTTCCGCGAAAGAATACATATTAACATATCCCTGACACCTTTTTCATTAATATGAAAGTTCAAATAAATAAAATGGTAACGATTTTTACGTCCTCAGTAAAATATAGTTATAGTACATAAGAAAACAAGTAATGACAATCATGGATTTAGTCATCGAACATAAAAAATCCAATATCATCCCATTAAGTTCACCCACCTCAATGAAATAAAATGTGTTTTTGCATTTTAAAACAAAATTTTCAATTTCAATAAATACTATAATACATAAATATCGTTTTCGTTTCATCACCATTTACTATTAAATTTATTATTTTACTTCTTGGCGATCCATGATCAGATTTTTGCTTTGAGAGGGGTCCATGAGCATAATAAGTTTGGGAACCACTGATCTAGATAATTACGTATATAAAATATTAAATTTGACACATATGGCCTCTTTTGACATGTTTTCGTCATGAGCTTAATGAGAATAATTTTTACAGCAATTCCTGTTTCTTTTAATTTGGACATATTATATACAAAATGGGCATGATCATAAATGATCCCTTAAGATTTGATTGTACAATTTAGGAGAGTACTTCCAAACTAGACCAATGCCTATGAAAATCAGTCAATAATTACGAAAAAGAGTTCAGTAGATTACCTTTTTTATGAAACAAATTACTTTAATATTTAGATTTAACCAAAATTCGTGTGATAGGAATGATTAATACACGACGGACAGAGTAAAAAGGGTGAAAACGTTATCCATTGCAGTTAGTGATGAAATATTTTCAACACTTATTATTGCTTCATAATTAAAAGTCGTTCTTAATTAAATGTACACTTTTCATAAGCACGGCTTATACACTTCCCTGTTATGGGGACACTGCCCTCTTGTGGCTTCAAAACTGACTAATGTAGGAAAAGCTAAAAGATATATTTTTTCTAACAAAACACTAAAAATACATTTACATTACAATACATCAAAATCATTTATGTATAATTTAAAGATTTTTTAAAAATATTATGTATTCATTCAATTGATTTTTACTTGATAAAACTCAATTATATTGCGGTAAAAAGCAATTTATTTGGTTCCACGAGAGTTTTTATATGTTAGTTGATAGCTATTTCAGCCACACACCATTATTATAACTAAGCCCTTTGAATATCTACATATTACTTGGAGCATATATCACACAGTGTGATTGTTCCTCATCAGACATTTTACCAAGTCATTTTATCGTCTCGTAGTTTCGTCGAGTACATCACGTGGATACTCATCAGTGACCTTGAAAGAAAGGGAAGGTAAAATACTGAGTGACTTTTTTTTTTTTTTTTTTTCATATACATATCCGCTCCCAATGTGGAGCATATGGCTTCCTAATAGAGGTATCTTGACAGATTTTTTCTACAAGAACTGTTTGTTACTCAGTCACTAAACCTCTCTTATCCAAAGAGAGTAGTAGGGATAGAAGAATAAGGCTAGGACAGGACTAGTGGTTAGCTAATCGCTTAGGCTACATCCAGTTATTGAAGGATCAGACAGGTGGGAGGGATTTTTTTAGACATCACAAACACCCATGTCTTTGAACTAAATACCATAAATCGTTCTAAAAAAATATCTGAGTGACTGACTCGAGAGAGGACGTTATCAGAGGCGGATCAATTTTAATACAGTTTGTAGCTCTAGCAATCACACCAAATTATCAGACAAAGTATATACTCATTATCATGATTTTTTTGTTGTTTTTGGACGTCTAGTCACGATAAAAAATGTTAAATGTGTCAAAAAACCCAACCCCACAAAGAATTTTTTTTTACACTTTCAATGTGATTTATATTATTAAATAATTACCACATTTTTATCAATTATTTTGGAACTTTGATTCTAAGCAATCGTTGGCATTCAATTAAAATGGCAATAAAAAAATAAAACGACCGTAAAAATGTTAATATATAATATTATCTAATTTTTACAAATTACAATTAGTTCTTTTGAAGAAAATATTATTGTTTTATTAAATTGTGGAATACGTATAATATATTGTAATCACACTTAATATCGATAGTTTATTTCATATAAGTAAAAATACAATAATATATAATATAAGTATAAAATTTGGGCAGTATATACTAGTTATAAAAAACGAAAAAATCATTTTGACGGACAAGAAAAAAATTAATTAAAGATAATACTTCTTTAAAATATATTGTTACCCTCTAACTTAAAAATATTTTCATTTTGACCGACCGTACATAAGCACTTTACGAAGCGATTTTCCTTTTTCCCTATTTTTCATAAGACCGTATATTAAAAGCAATATGGCGTCGGAAGAAAGCTGATATTAATATTGTTACACAACCCTCACTTCGCTATTGTTTGCAATGGAGAGGTTTACGCCTTATTCCCTTCCACATTATACAATATTACGGTATCAGTGATAGAGAAATCTCTGTTAACTGAACAAAAACCGTCATTATATACGTTAATGCTTATTTCTTAATACCACCATATTTTCGTCAGTAATAAATACAGTTACCGTATCTAGGCAAATTGGAGAAATCTAGGCAAATTGGAGAAATCTAACAAAATGTATTTTGTAACACTTTCTCGACTTCTTCAAATTTACATGGCTGATATTACTCGTTTCCAACTGCAAGAACGATCGTATTGGTTATATTTTAGCCGCATTATTAGGAATGTTTTTTTTATGTTATGTCAAATTTGACAAATAAAAAAAATCGTAGGAAAACATAAAATCGTTAAAAAATAATCATATCTTCAGAGTAATTATTTTCCAGAGATTCCTTCTAGATTTTTCGATTAACCGGTACTGACTGGTAGTTTTTCACCGCATTCTGATATAGGGCGCATCGTATTTATTATTTCAATTTAATTACAAGTGTCCTTCCTACAAAGAGTGAATACTCTTCATGTCGCGTTGTATTAGTTTATTTTAATTCCTTTTTTCATCAATATAGCCCATATTGTTTTTAGCAAAAAAAAAATGTATTATTTGATAATATACAAACTGGAACGGAAATTTAAAGTACGTAAATACGATACAGACAGTACCAAGCGAAAAATCCGCGGAATCCTAATTAACAGTTTTAACTAATTTCGTTTAACGAAAACTAATTATATGTCAGTAGTTCAATTTTCCGCTTACATGATTTGAAGAATGGAAGAAGGAAAAGAGTAAGTAAAGTACCGATAGATGTTAATAAAATAACTTGTCACTTTACTTCAAATTAATACAGTAGTTTTTGAATACTCTATACCAGGCGTGGGGAAGCTGCAGCTTTTTGGCTACTCTGGTGTGGCCTTCTGGCCAATTTTTTAATTTTGTAAATTTATGTAAATTCGTAAATTCCTGACATATTCTGACTGTAAATTCTTGTTTGCGGCCAAAGATTCCCTAGTCAATGTTTACTGCGGCCTTTAGAGAAGAAAAAGTTCCCCACCAAAGTATAGGGATACTTTATTAAACCCTTTAATAATAACTTTTTTTTATCATTGAATCACTCTTTTTTTAATTTTTGGTTCGTCATGTCTGAAAATTTTCACAGGTAGGTGGATAGGTAAGTGGAGAAGGAAAGTGCGAAAAGTATGAAAAAGGTTTACGGCGGCGAGAATCCTGACGCGATAATACGAGTAAATCCCGCAAAATGGTGGACTCATGAAAATATATGAAAAGAAAACTTTTAATATACGCACTTGGGGTGGAAAATTTTTCGCTGATATTAGAAGCACATGCTCCGTTTTTATTTATTAATGTTAAAATTTCATTTTCTTACGAGTTTATTATTACTATTACGAGCAGCTTATTCTCATACGAATTTTCTTTTCTTTTTATTAGTATAATAGAACGAAAAAAAACCGCAGCAAAATATGCCACAAATATATTCTCAATTATTTCAAGAACCCCTTATAGTTTTTCGGAAAGTTTACTTGGCATATTATCTCGTAGACAATTAAGATGATGTATTTTCTTACTACGAAAATTTATCAGAAAGACAATGTTTCCCTTAATACATAAGAACAGCAATATAATCACTTTTTAGGTGTTCACTATCAGTATCTGATAGAAAAGCTTTATATTAAAAATTCTCTTTCGCATTATTTCGATAATATTTTATTATTCTAGGTCAGGGGTGGAAACTTTTTCTTGTCTAAAGGCCGCATTCATTTTTCTGATTCAAAATAAGGCCGCAGTAAACATTGACTAGGGAATCTTTGGCCGGAAACAATTTCATGCCAGTTTCTAAAGCCCAGAAATCAAATTAAAGAGTTTATAAACAAATACAGAATTACGGAATTGGCCAGAAGGCCGCACCAGAGTAGCCAAAAGGCCGCAGGTTCCCCACGACTTGTCTAGGTCTTAAATTTATAGTAAATTATTCATATTTTGTGTAATTATCTATAAATACTTTTTTCATGGTTTATACCATTTTTTGTATCACACCCATATTAGTGTTTCTTTTTTTTTGTATAAATAGCTCTGAATCAAAATAATATTTTCTTTTATCGGTTGAATATGTTTGTGTCATACGGTGCCGTTCCTGATTCGAATGAAAAATGTGGAAAACTTACAAAAGAGTGTTATGATATTTTCAATATAATCGAATGAAATTTGTAGAAGCAAAAAAACATTGATGAGTTCTAATAAAGAATATAAATCGAAGTTCAGCTTAATCTGCTCGAAATGTTTAATTTATTATCTACTTCGTATATCAAAAATGTATTGACTCGACAAGGACCCGATTGTTTAAATCCATTTTGATGTCCTGTCGGACGGCAAAAGAGTCGCAGTGTTTTCGCCGATCGCACAAAGAGGGCGAGTTTCCCCGGAAAGTGGTACCGGAAAGTGCCACCGGATGTGAGAGCACGCGTCACTCAATGTCTGCCCGGGAGCTTCCGGTAAGCGCCAACCAGGGACATCTGCCTGACATATGATCCAATATTAAAATCGATAAGCAATGGGCACTTGTTTGCTGAAATGTTTTTTTTTTTTTGTTACATACAGCTCTATAATTGTTTATAGTACCAAGCCCCAATCATTCAACCGTGATCAGTTGGTGTGTTTTGAAATAATTATTTTCAAGCAATTTAGAAATAAATCACTTACTCGTTTTTTATTCAAGCAGGACTTTTTTTATTTTGTCCACTCCCAATATGGAACATATGACCATATAGTTGAGCCAGTTCAACAGAAGTTGTTCAGTTTCTAATTCTGTTTTTTTTAAGAATATAATGATGGAAGTAGGACAGAAAAAGTGGTTAACTAATCGCTTTTCCTACATTGTGTTATTAGAAACAGGTGGCTGGGATTTATTTTTAAAAATCATCTATGACTTTGAACAAAATTCATTTATCTCTTTTAATTGTTCACTGCTATTAATCAATGAAGAAAATGGATTATAATATAATATTATTATAAAATAAGAAACCATTTTTCACCAGATGATTATGATTGTGTTAAATGAAACAGTTCCTGGTTTTTATTAAAAATATTGAATACACAAAAAAGTGTGTTGTTTTTAATTAAAATCCATAAATATATTGAAAATTATCGACTGATGGAACCGTTACTGATCTTAATAAATACTGTAAAATTAATCCTATTTTTTTTTTTTAAATATTATACCTTTTTACCAACAATTGAGAGTGACTATTTTTACAGTGATAAGTTGAAAAATCATGTGTCCGTTCTGTGATCTGAACTCATGAACACCACAACCGAAGACGACAACTTTTATCACTTGACTATACGACCTGCTTAACGACGATTGATACAAAATCGTTTTCTTATTTTTGGTAGTAGTAAATTAACTTATATGCCTTATTGTCTGATATAATAACAATCGATATCGGATTATTTTTACATGTCGATTTGATCTTTCAAAATGCCACTTCGTCATCTTGATACCCTGGCTGAACCACCTTCGCCACACCCGTTCTATTCGCTTATGTCGATGAATAACGTACTTAACAAAGTTTTAATAAGCTTGCAGTAGTTTTTTTTAGTATGGCTAAATTTACGGATTTGTGATACCGGTATTTCTTATGAAAAATAAGCCAAAGTGGAGATTTGAATATATAGAAACCCTCACATATTTTAATAAAATTGTTTAACGATTAAATTAAATATTTTAAATCTTCTAAGCGTTGTATTAATGTTGACAGGTTCTAGAATTTACGAGTCTTTCAATGATGTTTTATTATTCTAAGAAACCGTAAGTTAGTAAAAACACAATATTCCTCTGTACTTCGTTCCGCTTTATTTAATATGTCAGGACCGGTTTCGCTCATTACGAGGATCGTCAACTGAAGCTCGTAATGAGCAAAACCGGTCCTGACATATTAAATAAAGTGGAATGAAGTACAAAGGAATATTGTGTTTTTACTAATATAATGCCTTTCCACCAAGTATTGACAGTGAACACCTTAAAAGTGAAACCGTAAGTTATTTATAAAATTAACCAGCACATTTTTATGAATGACGGTACTTCATTCGAAATACCGAAAATGATGACATTTTGAACTTGATTATAATATAATATCGGTATTCGGTATTGATATTGCAATCTCTAATTCAATTTTTTCTCTAAAAATATATATCTTTAGTTACAATACGTTTACAAAGTGTAAATAACACATATTCGTTTTAAATGAAATGTAAACCAAACTGCAGTTTAGTATAGAGTATTGTGATGATTATAATCACTAATCATAGCTTAAAATTACACAAAACTAAAATTGCACAAAAACGCGTCAATTGTTATTTTTTCAAACTGTTCACACACCTCTAACATTTTTGAGATGAATAGGTGAATTACATAAATGTTTTCGTGTATTTTGGATTTTGTACAATACATTACACATGCTTTCAAAAAGTGTTTTGGATCAATACGTATTGTTAATATGAGCAATATTGAAAATCAATAGATGTTGGAAATAAGCTACTGGTACAATGTTGTTTGTAAATTGAACGATTAGTTCAAAAAAATGTCCTTTATGCTGGTGGATAGATATTTAAGAAATAAATTGTTGCTGAATATATTTTTTTCGAAGTTGTTGTATGCAATAAATTTACTGCCACTAAGCCAGTACTGTTGGTAAACAAGAAGTCTTGGTCAGTTCATTTCTCTATTAAACAAAACATATTCAAAGAGAACTGTAATATATCAAATCAATTCGATGACAAGAGCAAAACTACAAAAAAATGATTTAAAAAAAATGCAGAAACAGTATTTATTTTAATAATTTTGTATTTAAAACATGTTATATTAAACGACAAAGAAATTTAATACGGTTGAGATCAACGTTCCCTAATTCCCTAATTTTTCTACTGTGTGTGCGGACCATCAACTTTTGTGTGCGGTAAATTTTCAGTAACTCTATTGTACAACATTTATATGTGCAAAGAACGGAAAAAAGTGTGCGGCCACATCTTGCGAGGTGTGCCCGCGCACACGCGCACACGCGCACACCTTACTTACGATGATAATGTTATTTGAAAAAAAAAATGTTTTAGTGTATTTAAAAAAAGGTGAGAAGTTATTTAAGTTATTATGTTATTGCAATATTTTAATAATGTCTCCAGCCGAAACAACACCTCTTTTATCGCTACAAAATTTTATATTTATCGTCACCTAAAATATGAAAAAAGGTAAATAAAAATAACCAGAATCTCAGTTTTCATCAAACAAACTATATCCGCTTATAGTAGTGAGTCGAAATATTCGTCATTTGCCTCTTAAAATATGGTATTTACCGAGAATTTATTGTAAGTCGGTCACGCAGTGATGTAAAGAATGGGAAAAGTGGATAGTAAAAAATATGTACTAAAGTGTCTGTCCAGGGACACGAACCTTGACAGCGTAGCCTAACTAGACAAAACACAAAGAAGAGCTAGAAGTAGGTGGGTTATCAAACATTCGTTGAGTATTAATTATAAATATATCTCATCATTTCATACTTTTAGTTAAATTCTTTCGAAATAAAATATTGCACCCTTTGAGATGCGTGTTAAATCGTAACGTTTTTGTTCAGAATAGCGAATAAAAAATGTCCTTCCATTATTCATATAATAGAGATTCGTCCTTACAAAGCTTTCGCGGATGGCCAAGAAGCCACTGTTTGTCCATGTGTATGTGTGTATGTTAGATACTTCTACTTCATTTGATGCCACTGACTAAACACAAAGGATTTTCTTCACACGACCAATGGAGTGGAAAAAATGTTGATTATATTTAATAAAAATATATTAATTTGGTATACTGAGTTAAACTTAAATGCACTGAATTTTTGTTTGAAAAATTACATTTTATTGAACCATTAAAAATGACGTAATTAAAAATCAATGTACTTCCATTTTGTTGAAAAAAGGTATTATTTCAGTCACATTGAATACTGCTTGCTACCTTTGGAACTGAACTTAGATGTCACTCAGTCAGATATCTTACATGCACCCATGTTGCAGTACAGTGGAACCCTCAATTACACTACCCCGAATTACGGGCTGGCTTGAAATATTCTCCCGCAAATGCCCCAATTGCACGGCCACATTCCATTGTCGGTACTAAGAGACTGTCGTCTGTGCCACGCATACAGTCAAATGTTGGCTGGAGTCCAGTAGAGAGTGCCAGTACTGCCAGGCTATACACGTATAACGGGCGACTGTCTATGTGTGGGATTTTTGCGCTTTTTTCATTTTATCACTCGGTAACTAAATATTTCGTCAATATTATTTTTTTTGCAAAACTTGGGAAAATCTTAGTTTTGCATTTTTTGTAGAAAAAACCAAATCCCTAATTTTGTATGACATTCACACCCCTAATTCCTCTACCCCGAATTACACTGTCCCGAATTTAGTGTAAATGGGGGTTTTACTGTACTGCTCTATCATATCGTAACAACGCAAATTATGCTGGTCACAATATTGATGATTGTTGACATAGCAAACCAAAAATGTACAATATAAATATTAAACAAAAATATAATCTTTCATTCCAAAAACACTCTTACATCAAATTAATATGTTCATTGACTCAAAAGATAATGAAAAAAAATATTTTTTAAACAATCATAAAAACATATTGAGTGAATGATACAATTATACATATGTTTAATACAAAATACCCAATAAGGTTTTGAAAGATAATTCGAATATAAAAAAGGTTTTTTAATGTTTTTAATGCCACCATACGCCACCGCTGTTATCGGTATTCGTCCCTTGTGCACCGGGAGCATATTATTTGCAACAATCTCCGAGTTGTGAGAGATGGCCAAGAAGCCTATTATGTTGTGCGTCACAAAAGGTTTCGGATTTGTTAAGCCGCTGTCGGTCGATGGGGTGTTCTCTGCACACGCCTTTTGTGGGAGGCGAACACACAAAGAAAACGTTTTACTAATGTTTGCTTAAACAGATTAACACGGGTACAAAGACAGGCTCTTTGATCAATTTATAAGTGAATACTTCTTCGTGGAATTGACATTAGTATGTAATACTTGACCATCATCTTCGTCGATAATAATAATTCGTATATGGAGATTTAATCGCCACGGTTGATTGGAATTGACCTGTGACGTCCTTTTTTAATAGTATCGAAGCCAAGGGTTCTTAGCATCATATTAACATTTTCGTTAATACATTTATGAAATTTTGAAACACAACCCTTAAAAAAGTGTGAAGTCTTAGTTAGGGTCTCCAATCCCGGGATCCCGTCCAATTTTGCGATCCCAAAATCCCGAAAAAACGGGTTTTGGAGATATTCTGGGGGAAAAGTATAGAGAATCGTGGATTTCAAATTCCTCGGTGAGCTAAAAAAAAATTATTCACCAAAACTTTTCTTCAATTATACACGATTTCACAATGAGTGACCAATCCCGGGATCAAAAAAAGGCTCCGGGATTGGATACCCTAGCCATAGTAAATGGTTGTTGGTACAACGGTGACTACTTTAGGGAATATTAAAAGCAATTAATGATTTTTTATACAATTTAAATGTTTCTGCGATGTTTTTATCACTAAATACCTAATTTTGGAGAGTAAGCATATGGGGAAGGCTATGTGAAAATAACTTTATTTTTAACCTATTTCATCCATCTCTGTTTTTTATGATTATAAACAGAGATTTTGAGTGATTGATTTGCAATTAATTAACTAAGAACATTGCAACCATTTGCTTCACAACTAATTTGAAGTCAATTTGATTATCATAAGAAGAACTGGTCAGTTAAATTGCAAAATAAGTGGAAATATCCGTATTGTATTAAGTGGTATTTTTTGAAAATTCTTTGTATATTTTTTCATACTGCGCCCAAGGGTTACGCAGTTCTCCTTGGAATTTGAGAACTTGTTCTATATTTAGATCATTTTTTTACATACTGTTTTATTGATTATTTGTCTTAGCCGCGTTAAAATTAATCCGCGTAAATCAAGTTATGAGTTTATCAATAAAAATGTATTCTGTTCGTGATAGATCGTAGAGCGCCTAAATAAAAAAATGTAGATACTGCAAAATATAAAAGTTTTGTTGCAATATTATATTTCTATTCTATCAATTATAAACAGCAAGCAATGATTCATTAATTAATCTATTCTAACATTATTTATTGGACGATCAAATAATATTCGATCATCGTGGCTTTCATCGAAGCAATGACTGAGGGGTAAGCGATAAGTGTATCCAACTCCGGCTAAGGCTACTCCTTGTGTTATGATATTAGCTCGGTACCTAATCATATCATATGACTGTTCATAAATCATCATTCGTAAATGAGAGCCGGGTATCGGGCGCACGGCAATCTCCCCTGTACCTCACTTCTTTTCACACAACCCTCACGCCGGAGGTCACGCCGAGCCCTGCACGGAATCGGGAAATATGTTAAAATAAAAAAATATTTTCCACAATTTTCGTAGATATAAAAAATGTTGATTAAACCTATACAGTGAATCAGCTATTACTACATTATATCTTATTATGGTAAGAAAGCATTGTATATTTTAAGCAAATGTTTTTTTTACCTTCATAATAATTTATAGCGAAACTGAAAATATGTCAATTCTTATGTTTTATAATGTATATTTTAATCGTCTCCGAGTGAAACCTTACCTGATCATATATTATAAAAAACATAATGTTTCAATTTGCATGTTTTTAATATTATTATAATCCAAAACAATACTTATTTCAAGTCAGGATTTAAAAAAAAATTCGATCATTTATTTTCGCTTTGTTTTGAAAACAGAAGAATTTTTACAGGATTGTTCTGGCTAAAAGAGAATTTGGATGAAAATACCACTACAATAGTTATTTTATTTTGTGAGCAATTCTGATCTTAGCAAATCTCTACGGTTCCACAGCGGGTTTTTATATGATAATTGTAAGGGAGGGATCAGCACTATATTTTGATATTTTTTTAAAATTCATTGTTTATAAAGCATTTTTTCTTGGTGAGTTATTAAGATCCAAATTATTTATAGAAACTGTGAAAAGATACGAATAGATCCAGAACTTTAGAAGCATTAATAAAAAAGGTATCAACAGAGAGATTCAGAGCAAGAAGGCGACTTCTATGACGGACTTAATTTAAGCCAAAATTATAATGATACACTTAAATAAATACTAAGTTAAAATTATTTACCCCGCGCACATATTTGATAACTCGCGCATCCGAACATTATGCTATTCCAATATGTAGGGCAATAAGTGGAGTTATGACGTGGCACATTACCGTTACGACCCACTGGAATAACACAACCAACCCTACATTTCCCAAGCGAAAACCACCCCTATATTTACTCATCTCGGAGACTAATTTCCGACAAGCAATCGTGTTGTTGTATTTGACTTTGCAGCGGCGTTACATTTTTGTGAAACACGAAATATGACATGTGTTATGGTTCGCCTTATCAAGTAATTTAATGCCATCTTTGGGTCAGTTTCGGTGCAGCCGACCTGAATGACAGAGATAAGGAACTCTATAGACTGTGAGGGTATCTGAGGATGTACTCATCTCTGTTAGTGTGGCTGTAATAAAAAAGAGATCTCCGTGGCCGAGTGCTGCCACACTGATTACTCGTTTTGAGATCAAAGTATTCCTTAAATTTGAATCGTTCAAACTACATATGTACATTTTCACAGATTTTGTCACTAACGACCTGGGTTTCGCCTTTCGGCATCTTCAGGCGTTCAAGTGCACGGATGAACTTGATCAATGATACATTTATTTATTGTATAAACACGAAGCATTCATTCACTAAGCGTCAGTTCAAGCTCATCCGTGTACTTGAACGCCTAAAGATGCCGAAAGGCGAAACCCGGGTCGTTAGTGACAAAATCTGTGAGAATGTACATAGTTTGAACGATTCAAATTTAATATTGAAATTCCACCAAGCACCTTCAGTCGAAATCTTAAATTATATCAAAGTATTCCTGCAGATTGATACTTACATATCGTCGACGCACCAGCAAATTTTTTTAATTAAAAAAATAATAATGAGATTATTGAATATCATTTTCTGAAATACCTAATTGATTGGTGCATTTATTGTACCAGTCTGGCATAAACGATACTTTTTTATCAGTAACGAAGATATAAAGGTAAAAAATTGTCTCCTGTACCTATTACCTCAACGCAAGCATTGATTAGTACTATTGATCATGTGTTGATAAGGCTCAAAATGAGAAAAACCAATACTGATCATAATAAATAATATGTGATTATTATCTATAAAATTTTTAAAACATTGTTCCAATTATAAACGAAATATTATTATATTTCTTTGAGCTTAGAAGCAACCATCTTCCTTTTCACTTTTAGGGTGTTCACTGTCAATACTTGGTGGAAAGGCATTATATTAGTAAAAACACAATATTCCTTTGTACTTCATTCCACTTTATTTAATATGTCAGGACCGGTTTCGCTAATTACGAGCATCATCAGTTGACGATGCTCGTAATGAGCGAAACCGGTCCTGACATATTAAATAAAGTGGAATGAAGTACAAAGGAATATTGTGTTTTTACTAACATCTTCCTTTTAATAAATAAATATGATTAAAAAAATATAAATCAATAAATCTATGAGCCAATGTAAGGCGAAAGTCTCTGATGTTTATTATTTTTCTCAAATGTATTTAATGTAAACATAAAATGACGATATATTGTATTATAGCCGATAACAGTGAGCAATGCATTTGACAACGGTAATGTAAAAATTAAACAAACAATCACTCAAATAGTGTCAAGGAAAAATTTTATTCAAATGAAAAGTGACCCAAACCTGAATACGTTCACTTCTCTAGCTAAATAAGATATAGCTCAGCTGGAGATTCCTTCTAAATGAAGTCTTAAATCAACAAGTTTTTCTTTCTAATACTATAGTGGCTATTGTTTCGGCCATGTAGATAAAAAGTAACGGATATGCCTAAAATGTTTTCCTCAGTCTTTCTCCAGAAGGAAGCATGTAGTTGCCGATGATGATGAATGTTAATTCTATCTTCTGTATGTTGACACATCGTTTTGTAAATATAATAACAAGTCAAGCCACCCTTCTAAAACATTTACAACAATGGCGGCAGTCTATTTGCTGGTTATCACAACTTTCCGCTAAATCGAACATTCGCTGGCCGTTTCTTTCGAGAAAAAACATAAATATTTTACGCCTTTTCCGACAAAAACATTTTTTTATCATGTGTCGTGTTGTGTTTTTTTTATTATCTTAAGCTGTGTATTACAATGTTTTTGTATAAAGCTGCCCAATAAATCATATTGTGTTATTTAAAATATTGTGGAAAACCACTCATCTGAATAAGTTTTCTTTGATATTCAGTTGCTCAACCTCTATTTTTCGAAGAGAGTTATAAGAAAAGTTTAGTGGTAAACAAATCGCTCTTACTACGACTATTTTAGAATAGGATGAGTGGGAAGGAATTCAAGATATCGCATACATCTATGCCTATCAATCTATAACAACTATCCGTACTGTGTTTCGAACCCGTCACCTTCGTGTTCTTAGTCAACGAAGTTGACACTCGACCACACAGATGGCAAATCCCAATAGGTCGTATTTTTGCATTATGAAAACTTTTGTAATACCGATATTAATATTAAATACTGATATACCAGTATTGAAATATTCGTTTGGTAATGCAATATATGTATATTATAATGCGTTAAATTATCTGTCTTAAAATTGAAGAGGCCGTCGAATAAGCAGCTCAATATAAAGATGTATAATAGCGTAAGAAGAAGCTGGAATCAAAATAAATTGTTTTATTGACATATCCGTTTACAGAACATAAATAAAGTTACTTATAAGTAAGTTTATCACTTGTAATTGAAGTCTAAACTTCGCTCTTCTTGGCTGCTAAAACGAAGTCGAAGCATTATGGGAAGAAAAACAAGTTATTTGAAAGAAAAGTCGATAGTTGTGCGGGTACTATCGAGTCGGCAACTCGACGAAGTATTGTGGAGTCGTCTCTCTAATGGTATTGCAACCGGATATCCGATCCACTTCCGCCAAATAAGTCCGAAAAAAGTCGTGGGGGCATCCCCCGACTTGATAACTCTATTTCAATGGACGGCGGGGGGTTGAACGTTTTTTATCATCGCCAACTTTGCCTCTATAACTCAATACAACAATGAACCGTGAGTATGTTGGCTGTTACACGAAAGTAAGACCCGGATTAGTAATAAAGCACACTCGTGTTGATGTTCAATTCAATTTAAAAACTGTGCAAATTGTTTGAAATTACTTGGATACAGGAACTATTCAAAATATGTATCATATGCTATTTTATAAAGCATGCTAGTTTCTCATAGTAAATAATCTATTTCACTACATTTAACAAATCTGACGATGGAAGAAAAATTAACAGACTTCAGAGGATGGATAGGCCAGAATAAGAGAACATCTACTCCGAACTCGAAGAACACTGATAGAGATCGAGGAAGCTTAGACCCAATGTTTGATTCGTAAATTGAGTAAACGGAATTGCACTTTTTATATGATATAGTATACACTTAAAGCTTTTTGGATGAATAAAGCACTTAGATATTTTTAATGAATTCGGTGGTAGTTTTGTGGAAACATATATGAATCTTTATTATTCAACTGATTGTGCTATAAATTGTATCACGTGCTTTGTTTCTTTTTAACCATCTTCAGACTAGCTTCCGTAAGGCTATTTATTTTAAAAAAAGCATTAATTATATTTTTTATCTAATAAATTAAAATAAAAAAATGGGTTTTTTTTCTTCTATTAAACGTAAGGAGGGGGCTAGAAACTAAAAATAATTAGACATTACTAATTATAAGAAGTTTAATTTACAAATTAATTAATTGTGTTTCATTAAATAAACTTACGATGGGTAGTCTGTAGATGCTTCTCAGGGAAGCGAAATACGTCTTACACTTTTTAAAACAATCTGTGGAACAACAAAGTTATAATATTAAAATTTAACATTAATACAACATTTTTCTGTTCTGGTGCTAAAAAGGAAAACAAAACGATAATCTTAAATTGTTTTTTTATTTTGTTATTATTCTTTAGGTGAAATTCAACAAAGATAATATACCCGCGTATCACAAACATATATAGTGATCTGTTAAAACATATACATATACAAATTCTATGCTAACAATTGCTCACTGTGTGAAATAATTAAACTAATAATGATAGTCTAGCTATCCATACTGTAAAATGGCTGTGTTGGAGTTGTAATTATATCTTTCTAGTTGCGAAATAAGAGATTTTCCACCGTTGTCCAGGATCTACTAATCCGGCCCATGTGGCAACCTCGCAGTGACAGCAAGAGTGTGTATACCCGCTGTCGACTTTTTTGATTGGTCAGAAATTTATTGCTCGGAAATTCCGTTACGTCTTTAATATTTCCGCCCTTTTATTCGCGCTTTCCCATATTCGATAAACACCGTGCGCTTTTTTATATTTTTTCCACGAATGAAGAGCATTTTATGTAGCATCGATTTTATGGCAACAGATTCACATAAATAAGTGGATAAAAATTCTCCAAAAGATATTTAGATCTTTTATAACCATTATTGTCTTACAAACATAACAAACTTATATACCTACAAGACGTACAGACATTTTAATTTGATTGTAAACTGGATTCTTGGAGCTTGTCTGTGCCCATTTTTTTACTACGTTATGCCCTAAAATTTAGGGTCTAAATAACTAACGAATTTTTTAAATAATAAATAAAGATTTTGTATACCATCGATTGAATGAAACAACCATCGTCCAGATTCCAAAGCATATTTCTCAATCTTTTTTACATGCATCCGATACTTATTAGCTTCGTAATAAGTCTCCGGGGGGCTGGAAAAAGGGGAAAAAATAAATTTTAAAAATAAACGTTTATTCAATATAATTATAACTGTATGTTAAAATTTATATAACTAAACTACTGCATAGTGAAAAAAAATATAATAATTACAGAATTAACCTTAGTTTCATCCTTGTGGTGGATGGAAATAATCATTTTTTTAAATATAAAGTTGTGAAGTTGTTGGCAATGAACGATGAGTCCCTCACGTTACAATATGCCTTTATTTTATTTTTTTTATTAACTTTAATGTATATTTTGTCCATTTTATTTTGAGTGGCCTTGGACCTCCTAAATTTTAATGTGACTGTTCAAAACTGATCATACCTTTGTGATTGAGAGCCGCTGATCTAGAGGCAAGTATAATCAAAGAGCGAGTAGCAAGTAAATTACTATTTAGTCGCTACTTGCTATAGATTAAACAAAAAATCAAAATTAGTTTACAGTTATAAAAAAAATAACAGTACATTCTTGACGTAATTTTACAAACATAATAATTTGTAGTTGTTTTTCTATATATTATATTTTTACAGCATAATCAGGCCCGATTTTTCCAGACATGTTTTAATTTTGTTCTCGTGAAAACTGATGAATTTCATTTATGGTTTTCTAACCGCAAAATAATAATGAATGTTTTACTTTGAAAATCGACATCAAAAAAGAATTACAGTTATTAATACAATGTATATAAGAATAAAAAAACGCTGTTCTATTGTTTTTGCTTTATCAATTTTGCAAATAGGTAGGGTTTAATTATAAAAATAACTATCATAATAAATCTAATCTTTGTTGTAGACAATCGTTGCGATTATAATATTTATATTTTTTTTATCCATTCCAGTCCACGGCCACTTCATAAAAGATAAACACTTCATATTTCCGACATCTTTGTTGTTTTATGTATAATAAAAAGTGACAAAGCAATGCACATAATTTTAATAGATAAAACACATTTTTGTAATGGTGCCGTGGAAATGAATAATGTTTTCAATAATATTTACATTGGTACTTCTAAATCTTTTCTGGCATGACAATTAGATCTATTCCGTTTGAAAGTCATGGCTTAAATATTATTTATAAAAATCTTCACTTTTTCAAGATAATTTTTCTACAAACATTCAAGACCAATCTTATGAAAACCAGTAGTTCCGCTAGAACGAAAGCAATATTTATATTTTCTATGATTTTTATTTTATTAGAAGTGATCACGATTTATTTTAGAAGCGATAATCAAAAGCGAAGTAAACCAATAACTTAATTTTTGGCTTACTTAATTAGTAATTAATTGATTATGTATTAAAACAAAAAAGACGAAAGGCATGTTAACCACGTGGATAGAAACATATCAGAGAAACTTCATGGAAACATCTAACATGAAAACTAATAAAAGTCCAACAGATCAGTCTCAACTAGGAATTCTGTGTCGAGACGTCTCGAGACAAAAATCCCGGGACTTTTTGGGTTTTTTGCTGTGTTGAGTCCCGGGACTTTGTTGTGAAATATCCCAGGAATCGAGACTGTGATTTAAAATGTGCTAATAAACTTTACATTTTAATTTAAAAAAAAAACAATTCTTGTGGTTAAGAAACCCTCAAAATGACTGATTTTTATTGATTAAAAACAGGTATAAGAGGGGAGCCCCAAAAAAAGCGTAACTGTATACAAAATATAACTGTAGAGAAAGAAAATTACAAAATATTAAAATTAAATGTTCATACCTGATGTTGTTACCTGATCACTGTTTTAATTTTACTAATTGTAATAATTTATAATTTTATTGAAGGGGAAATAAAAGTCTCGAGCTCCGGGAAGACCCGAGACTTTGACTTTATCACGCATCGGGTCCCGGGACTTTGAAAAACCCGAGACTTCAGAATCCCTAGTCTCAACAAGTTTGACGTTCACGTTTTCAATAAAAAGGCGAAACTAACGTTAAAAGTTTTTAAATTTATATGCTTTAAATATTCTTTCATTTATTTTAAATTCAATTTAGAAAATATTTACAGTGTACCGGTACTCATATTTTTATTGATTTTAGAGATCACCCACAATCTTTGTACTGGCAAGTACTTACTGCGTGAAAGCCATCCTAAACAATACGCCATTGCTGGTTGTCAAAACATTGACCTAAACTGTTGGTGGGCTCATTGTAAAATTGAATGCCGGAAGTGTGTTGTCTGTCAAACCACACTTATTGAGATGTCAGCGTTCGCCATTTTCCGATTTTAAATTATTACTTCCGCCTCGTTGTCTATGGTCAGATGTTTTCCGCGGACAATGAACGCAATGAAATTAGGTGCAGTTTGACCACTAAACAGTGCAGCCAATGTAATAATTATTAATGGGCACAGCAGTAAGCCACACGCGTCAGTTTATTGAATAGGTTGCAATACTGGCAATAAATAAATTTGAAATCGGAAAAGTGTATTTGAATTGATTTTATATAAAAGACAAATTCTGTATAGGTGGCTTTGAATTGGCTTTATTATAAGACACGCGGCGATACTTTAGTTGCAAAATTAACAAGCCTTGAGCTACAATTTCTTATTAAGTAGGAAAAATTCTCTCAAAATACTAATGCTAACAATAAATTCTGGCTTACTTTACATAATATTAAACAAACATATTATTTTCAAAATCCAATACTGTTAAACATTTAAAAATATTAAACGCTGCAATAGGAACGTTCTACGTACTGGTTTCCCACCACCACCTGTTGTGTATGTGCAGACAATTTTTTATCACGACATTCGAGAATAGAGAGAAAATAGGAGCTTATCCCTTGCATTCATATCTCCATCAGAGCTGCACAGGACTGATTTTGACCTATGTACTAGTGTGCTTAAAAAAATACAAAACAAAATAAGAAGTGACATGTGTAATGCATAAACTAAGAGCCTGTCGTTTAAGACAAGCTTATCACATAATAAATAATTAAATTTTTCAAGAACTACAATTTTAGCATTAATTGCTTCAGGCCAGCGTAGCCTATTGGACCCGTGTGAGGCCGAACCGTGGCAAACAGTTCTGCTCCTTCGTAATTCATCTCAAGGTAGTCGGACAGAAGGTAATAGCGCCCAGTTTACCATACACAGAAGTACAGTCCGGCCTTAAAATCAGCTTGCTCAGTGCGAGAGTTTTGGATTAAAAATCTATAGCCTTATTCGACTTTTTATTAAATATGTTCAACTAAATTTTTATCAATATTATTTAAAAAAAAAAACATTTCTACCAATTGTATGCGTAAGAATCTACTTCTTACGCATATAATCTGCTATAATAAACCAGTTAGTAAAAATACATAAAAATAATGACTTTTAGCGTGTTCACTGTCAATACTTGGTGGAAAGGCATTATATTAATAAAAACACAATATACCTTTGTACTTCATTCCACTTTATTAATTAGGTCAGGACCGGTTTCGCTCATTGCGAGCATTGTCAACTGGTCAACGGAAACCGGTCCTGAACCAATTAATAAAGTGGAATGAAGTACAAAAGAATATTGTGTTTTTATTAACATAATAATTATTGTAAAGTAAAAACAGAATTATCACAACATTAGCATTTTTTAAAGTAAGCTTTAAGTGGATATATACCAATTCTTTTATCTTAGTTCTTTTTGTGATCAAGGGCTTCGACCCTTAAGCGAACATTTCAATACACAGATTTATAAATAAAGTCATTCGCTGATGATTAAAAGCGCAGAATAACGAAGACTTATTGTGAAGGCCCACCCCGAGTCGTTTTGCTAACGATGATGAATATAACGTCGCACAAAATAATACAAGTAACCGAAATTGAATACATTTTGTTAGTTCTTGATATAATTATTATCAGTTTTTATTAAATTGTCTGATTTATAGAGATCAATTTGTATTTGTCTAAACACATAAAAGACCTCAGCTCATTAGCAGACGCAGAGAGCAAACTGAGTAAGCGGTTGAATAAATGCTATAATATGTAATCTCCAAACTCCTGACGAGAGATTGGATGTTCTTTATTTAGGATTCTTTTATGTTACAAGTACTTTACATGGGTGGCCGTTGGCAAGCACATAACAATATGAATGATAGAGTTACTCACTGTTTTATATGTCGTTTGAAATGACCAGTGATAAAAAGTGTTACATTTGCTTTTAATTTGTTTTCAAAACCTCGCTTCCAAAGCGTAACCGACTCAAAAAGCAGAGTTTTAGACTCTGCCACTGCTAAATTTATTTCCAATGGCTTAACCCTTCCTAATTGATGCAACTCATTAGTTGATCATTTTGTAACGTAAATGTCATTTGTAGTATCATTATTGTTTGTTTTTTTCTATCATCCCCTCCTTGCCTTTCGTTTTGATTTTATTTTTATTTTTATAATATATCAGAATATTAAAATTAAAATCATTTGCCCTTAAACAAGCAGTTGTAAAAGTAAGATTGACTAAGGATGTCTCTGAAAGAGGTGAAACACGTGTCGCAGTTTGTAGCACAATACGTGGAATAATCTAAGTTATTTTATACTTTAAAACATTGATTTCACAATACAATCTCGGCAAGTATAGAGCATTCCAAATTATTGTAATTGTTTTCATTAATTTTCCCACAGAAGATTTTGTACTTTGTTACAATTTGGTTTATTGAGTAAAGTAGGTTTTGATAATAAGGCGCACATATTTATGATGGAAACGTTTAAATTATGTTTAATGTTACTTTGAGGTCATTTGTCAAATAAAATGTATAAAGATAAATGGCATACAAATAACAACGGGTTAATTACGTCTTTAAAACGTGTATACAATAATAAATAACACTAATTGATCATATTAGACGTATAATTTACTTATTGCATAAAGTATGTTAGAGTGCCAGATGTTTTCAGAATGTCATTAAAAACTTAGTCACTACATAATGGAAGCACTAGTCTAAATTATTTTAAAGACCAATTAAGCAAACAAATTACTGTCCATAAATTAATTTATCGGCAAAATGAATTCGTGTTACAAATATAGCTCAAACTGTCACAGTGAACATTTATTTTCAAGCATTAATATGTGTGTTTGTGTTCAAGTATATGCAAGTCACTGTATGCAAATTTTCAATGAATGCTTTATCGAATATATTGAAAAAATATTAATTATTAATTAAATTTTTTAATAAGACTAATAATAAGTCATGAAAATTAATCATTATGTTAGTGTAGATTTATCTGCCCACCTCGCTACCATAAAGCAACAGTGAGATAAAGTGAAAAAAGTCGATTGTAAGATAAGTATGCTAATTTATTGCTCAAATGTAAACTTTGTATAATAAAGCACTGAAACATTTTAATTTAAAAAGAATATTCAAAAGAAACATCTTATATCTACAATTATTAATATTGCTATGTTACTTCAAAGCATCAGCGAGTTTAGTAAAATAACGAGATACACATCATAGTATACAAAAAACTACTATTATCTGTTATCATAAACCGTAAAAGAAACTAAATAAAACCATTTGCTATTTAAAAAGTAAAATACTTAATAATTGAAGTTCAATTATCTCGAAACTGGTGTTTTCGACTTATCCCACTGTTGCTTTAGCTGTAGTGCAGCACAAACACATTCACAGACTCTTTCAGCGAACTCGTAGAGAGAGAGTGTGTGCGAGCGTAATAATTGTTATTGAGCGAATATTGACTGAAATTAATAAAATAGAATCTTGACTTAGGTATAAATTATTAATGAATTTTAATTATGATCACCTTTTCAAAAATCTAACTTTACGTTAAAATAGAGGGAAATAAAAATAAAAATGGTGGCATTTGAGATAAATAAATTAAGAAATGGTAATTTTTGATAAATGTATATATTATGTGTTCAAGATCTCAAAACATAAGCTCTCAGAAGAATTTATATTGATCTTGCTGAGACTTAAACATGAAGTCTTCTGATCGCTAGGGTAATGCTCTAAGCAGTGGCGGATTACACCATAAGCGCAAGAGGCGCGCGCTTGGGGCCTTAAAGTCTTAGGGCCCTTAAAAATGGCTTATATTATATAACCTATATACTTTTTGTTCAGATTTTTTTTTTCATGGAATTTTCTGACGTTTTTATGTTACTTTTAGGGTGTTCACTGTCAATACTTGGTGGAAAGGCATTATATTAGTAAAAACACAATATTCCTTTGTACTTCATTCCACTTTATTTAATATGTCAGGACCGGTTTCGCTCATTACGAGCATCGTCAACTGATAAGAAATATAATTTAACAATGCTATTTATACAAAAATGAACAGTTATAAACAACAATTGACATTGAAAAGAAAATACCAATTACATTGAAAGTGATTCTAAAATAGCACAAAATTAAAATGTTTAACACATCTAACATATAATTAAAAAGTCATCTCAGATTAATAAATTTAGAATGAGGATTGAAAGTAATTACAAACATAATTAAAATTTGGGAATTCTTTGACAAAGTGATACAATGAAAATAATGACATTATCTGTTATCCGAAAAATAGTGCCTCCAAATTGTATTGTGCCTGGAGCCTAACTATGTGCTTAATCCGCCGCTGTCTCTAACTGGTAGACTACGGAGGCCGATGAAGAATGCTAAGAAAAATAATAAGAATTACAAACTTAGATAAATTAATATTAATTTTAATTCCTTTCATATAAGATTTTATATTTCATTGTGTTTGATATCCGATCTGTGATTTAGCGCAAAAAATGTGCGTTTATGTCCCACTTAATATAAATTAGCGGACAGGGACACCGTTAAAATAAGTCGTCTAAATCCGATGTGCCAAACGGTGATCTCCCGCTGCCAACTCCAATCGCAATAGTTCTTCAATTATGTAAGCAATGTTCCTAAACTGCATCAGTCTGTCATTTCGGATTGCATAATCCACGGAGATATGTGCGGTACTTGGCTGGTGGTCTTGCAAACTGAAGATATTTTTGATGAGGCGTTTTTTAAGACACTCCCAACACCTGTTCTCATTTTTATATTTTGACGAAAGATAAATCTAAGTGCACTGTATAACAAATAATCAAATTTATGAGTTGTTCTAATTGAAATTTTGCTTTTAGGTGAAGTAAAATAAACTGAATCGTAAAAAAAACTTTTCCCCACTCACGGACTTCAAACATGATGTTATTTAAACTTTAAAAAAATAATTTGTAGATTATTTCTAAAGAAAATATTCGTATTTGTTTTGAGCTCTAATTTATAAAATATTTTTTTTCTTTATTTAATTCTAAAATAATGCCAATCTGCATTTGTTTTAAATGAATAATACAGGTGGGTTAAAAAAATATAAAATATATCGACTATAGAAAGGCAAAAGGACTTAAAGACACAATTTTTTCCAAAGAGATTTTTTCGATTATAACAATGTATAAAACGAAACACGTTATATAAAAAGAGTGTAAGCTGCAAATGCCGAATCAGTAGGTACTTAAATTAATCGTTTAAGTTTGAAAAAAAGGGCACGTTAAAATTTTGATTAAGAAAATGATTTACAAGAAGATTTTCTTTAGATAATTTATTAAATAAAAAGTCAACAAAACACTAGTTCATTAGTCTGTGTGCACTTCAAAGTTGTGAATTTTTCTTATCTTGACTTTGGTCCAAAATCATCAAAAAACGTATATTGTGCCTCCTGTAAAAAACAAATATGTATGGGTTACATTCTTTTCCATTCCATATATAAAATAATGATTATAATTGAAATTTATTTTAATTATGAAATGGGTTAATGGAATTATACATTTTTAATTATAAAAAATAAGCGAGATATGTGTTCTTGCAACTCTAATGACGTAACTGCAATTTCTCCGCGAGCCACTGAACTAAATATTAATACTTTATATTATCAAGAGCAGGGAACGCGTCTAAAAATGTGCGACCGCTTGCTTGCTTCCTTACTGAGGCCATAAGAAAAGGACAAATCAGACAAAAATACTTTTATTTTGTAATTTATAATTTAAGTTAAGTTAATTTTAAATTTGTTTGTAAACCTTGCGATGGCCTTACGATGCTTCTAAAAAAATCGAAACACGTGTCACATTTTGTAACACAACAATAGGAACAGCAAAGTTTTCAAATTTAGCGTTATATTATTTTAATTATGATTTTTTGTTCTATACATGCATCGATGGACTTAAAATCACTTGGCAATATGTGAGTTCAAGACGCCTCAAGTACGATCGTGGTCTTTAAATAACGACACTGAAGAAAGCTTAGTTACTCTATCCTTTTCTTTAAGTCTACATCTACAAATTCTGAGTATTACACTAAAAGTTCTTGGCTTAATGAGTGCTCTAACAAAAAAAGAATAATTGAGCATGTAATATTTTTTCTCAGGTGGTGGTATACCTGTTACGATGAATCAGTATTCATAAATATAATACGATAAAAATAGAATGGTTCTGTGAAGCACTCTTGTTGAATGCAATGTATAATAAAAGAAAAATCTCGTAAATGGCCACCTGTTATTAATGCTGCGAGCCAGTAGCGTAGAAAATGAAAACATTTTAAAACGACACACCATCCTAAATGATGCATTTTTCTGTGAAAAATTATTTTTGTTTATATTTATAGAGTGAAAACCGTTTGAAGTAACAAAATATACCGACACAAATACGAGGCACGTTAAACTTTTATTAGATTTTATTACTTAATCATTAAAAAGCTTGAGAGACGAATTTTATTTCAAGTAAGCTAACTTATAATAAACAATATATAATATTTAACAGTTAAAGTATACACTTAGAAAATGTACAAATTATTTAGTCAATTCATTAATTGTTCATTCTTAATTAAGTACAGTATACACAAGGTAATACATGAACACTTTATCTATTATTTACATTGACTAAACAAACGTAGATAAATTGTTCACAAACCTTAAAATTATTACATGTGTGCTCATAATAGTGTTGCCATCTTCTTTCCACTGCTGTGCGCGTGCAATTATGCAGTAACCACATAACCTCAAAAATCTTAAGGTTTTGTTTTCATTTTTATCTAACCCAGCCTTACCTAAGCTATAATGTCATTTCTACTACATCTAGCGCTCGTCAATTTTTCATACATTGGCGAGGTTTCACACTTAAGCTGTCTATATTGACATTCATTTTGTAATTAATTCAAGAATTAGAATAAATTATTAGTTTATTTAAAAACCTTGCGATATTCAGACTAGTGATGTTTCTTAAAGAGACAAAACACGATTCACAATTTAATTATATTAACTAATATTTAGATAATTGTTTACGATCGGATCAGCGACACATTTTTATCCTGTGATTTTACAAGTGACAAAACTTTTGAACGCAAATCAATTGATCAATTTACGAAAGTTTCAAAGATGTAACTATGTAAGTAAAGCAAACAACCGAGAGCATTTACCATTAGGCTTTATTTAGTACACATATTAATTTTGTCCGAAAAACTTACGCACCGCCATTGAACAAAACACTTTAATTTTTCTTTCTGGGTGGTTAATTCAATATTGATCACCACGAAAACACTTTTATACTCGTCTATATATATATATTATAAAAAGCCTGCGTAAAGAAAGAGAAGCCTTTGTGCCGTTGAAACTTTTGATATCTAATGAGTATTAAAGTGTTCACTGGGCAATCAATCAACCAGTATTTGAGTAACAGCTTCAGCTTATAAGATGTAAACCAGTTGTTAGGTAGGTGAGAAATACTCCAGTAAGCAGATGAAATAAATTATCTGAAGTTTGAATTAACTGATTTATTATTTTATTTTGTGTCTGTTCTGGTTTTGTGATTATTAATAAAATGCAAGAGGACTTTTTATCCTAATTTGATTATTTAAACGTTTTCCAAATGTGTTGCGCAGTTTGAGGGCATCCCGCAGATTATATTCTGCCTTATTTTTCAAATTTTCTTCTTTAAGGGTATGCGTCAATGTCATTGGTTTCTGTAACGGATCTCACGGGTTCGAGACCCAATAAAAACACCATTGTTTTTAATCGATTTATTGACTTCCGTTCGAATGCATGGGTGTATGTGATGTCTAAAAAATTTATTTTTTCAGTTCTATTCCTCAAATTAACATTGCTTAGCGAGAAAGATTAGTTAACCACTAGTTTTTTTCCTAGCCTTATTCATTTATTTCCACACTATTCGAAAAAGACAGGTTTATCAACTGAGTAACAGACAGTTCTCATAGAAAAACTTTTATTTAGATAATCATACTAGGAGGCCATACTACACATTGAGGTCAGACATGGATTGCAAAAATAAAAGGGTGTTAATTCGGGATAAAGGTATCTTTCATAATAATTGTCTTATCATAATTGCATCAAATTACTATGCACTACAGTTCGATTTTACGAATGGAAAAGAAGTTAAACTTACTGAGAAAAAATTGGCAAAACAGCTCTCGTAATAAACTAATTATGAAAAATATCTCTTTTTGACTCTATTATAATTTGAATACAATTTTATCACACTATAATAAAAACTTTTTAAAAAATAAATAATAAAAAAATAAAGTCACCATTGCTATTCGTACCTTTTCCTGATTTAGTTCAAAAAAACTAAATACTAAACACGTACTTTTTCTTTTTATACTTTAAGAAAAAGTGTATTCTTTTTATTCATGCAAGCGACGGGATGTGATCAGCTGACCAGTGACCCTCTTTTCTCATTCACACCAACCCCTGCTGATTCCCATAAAAAAGTTTTCTTATATTAAAGTGAAAGAAAATCACCCCCTACCCGTAAAAAAGGTAAGGAAGCAATTATTTATAAATGTTCCGCATCTTATTTTATTTTACAAAATGAAAAAATCTTTTTTTCGCAATCTTTGAAATGTTAAATTATCTGTTTATAACTTTATAAAGATTCACATACATGAAGAATTTAAAAAAATGATTTAAATTGCACAGATTAAACGTAAGCTTTCTTTTATATGGCATTCGTTTGTAGTGTCTGTACCATAAATCATCGGATAACTGAAACATTATATTAGTTAATTTATACACAATCAAAATCGCAAATATTATTTTAATTATATAGTTTATTTCAGAAATAAAAATACAGGTATATTGGTTTTACTATTTTGAGTGTAAATAAACAACTATATTTCGGAAACCTTAGCCGAATGGTAACAGCGTTGTTTATGTGTCGTTCATTCAGTTGTGCAGAAAAGTTTCAAGTCCCCTAGAACGAAAACTTCTGTCTAAAAGTCATCAATATCTATGACTTCTTCATAATTTGGGGAGCCCACCCCTGATCTGATCTTGAAAAAATTTCCAACGTGAAGACATTGATTAGTTAATTACTAGAACATTTCTAGCCCCATTCTTATTGCCGTACCCTTAAATCTTTAAAGATTTTGAGAGGCTGACTTACCACTAGTTCTCGCTGAATATTTTCCGTAATGACGCTTCGCTGGGATCAATAAATGCTTCACATTTTACTAGATGTAGACATCGGACATATGTACATAAACTTAAATTATATTAATAAGTGAATGATCATCAAAGCCATTTTTTGAAATATATTTGCATATTGGTTACAGAAATACTAATTGAAAATTAAGCATCCAAAAAATAATTCTAGCAATATTGCAATATGAAATAATATGTCTTAAAAAGATTTTTAAACAAGAATATGCTCATCTAATTGTAATAATTCAAACATAATACTCAATCTTATAATTAAACTTCGCAAGGCTTCTAAAAACGTTCCAAAAGTCATCCTGGGATTATCTCTAAGTATTCTTCATAAAATTTACCTGTCGGCATTCACCTCACATTGGGAATTCTCGAAATCCTTTAGCTTCTCTATACAAACAAGGAACTTCAGTTAAACATGCGTGAAATTAAGGACACACGTAAAATTGCATTATGTCACTTCGCCATTCAAAACGATACTACAAATTTACCTGGAAGTTCATTCATAAAATAAGCCCCCTTTGTGCCAATTATTGAATGAAGAAAGTGCAGTGCGTTCAGAACAACTACAAAATCACTTTTTGTACAACTATCCGGGTTTGTGCAACTTTTATAACAACTTCTATGCCACCTGATTTTAGCGTAGTATTTTTTACATTACTACTTGGAACGTTTTAATTGTGTGCGCAAATTATGCACGCCTTTATAGAATGTTTGAAACGTGGATTCAACGGCTCTAGGGAAGAAACCAACGTACACTTAATTGTCAAAATACTATGAGAAGTTTTTTTTCCAGTGTGCAGATGAGGTCATTTGAAAGCATGATTGATTTCATTTAATATATGAGCCCTCAAGAGATAAAGTGAGTCAACTAGTAAAATGGTCAAGCATTTTTCAAAGACTTTTAATTTTAAGTACAATCACGTCTTTACTTGGTGTTTTGGTAGATTACATATTTTTATTTTACGAAGAGAGTACAATTTTTTTATATTGCAATGTGTATTAACACTTCCCCTACGGTGCTAAAAATATTTCAGATATGTCGCTGGCCTTTGAAAAACCAAGTGAAGAACAAGTTTTTTAAAAATGTACGTCCTGGGTTTTTATCGTCCATCAAAGTACGAAGTACCAAGTACAAAGGTACTCTTGGTAGGACAGTTTAATAAAACTATTTTTTTTTATTTTGTCATGATGTATTTTTATTCTAATCATATGTTAGGTATCTGAAATGATTTCACTCCATTCATCCAAACATTGCAAACGGATCGAAGAGAAAACGATTATTTTTTAGACGTCTATTATTTGTAAATATGCTCTACTTTCAGTGTGTTTTTCAAAATCGTCATTTTATTACAGACACACAAGTGTATATATTTGTATTTAAGTTCAATTATCTTAAAATACCTGTATGACCTCTGCGTAATATTATGATAACTGTAATGTATACAATTTGGTTGAAATAATTTTCGACAACTCGTTGTTTTCAATTGTACATAATTGACCAATAACATAAAGCATAACTGTAAAAGTGAAAACTAAAAACAATATAATATTAATATAAATTTGATAACTATGTTGTGTTACAAAATGCGACGTGTGTTTTAACTCTTTGAGAAGCATCATCGGATTTAACATCGCTATGTTTACAAATAAACTAAAAAATATTCTAATTCTTATGTAATAAATTACAAAGAGAGTTAGAGATTGTCCTTTTTTATTAGACACAGAGAGGAGGTAAATACAAACTTTGGTAGTACTAATTATGAACCAATTACTTGAATTAGATACGGTAAATCCCAATGGAAATAAATTCAATAATGTTGAGTAAACCTTGAGATGTTATGTCTGATGCTTCTCAAAGAGGCGAAACACGTGTCAAAATTTGTAATTTGTATACTTCTACAAACTTACCTCCGAGTCTATCAAAGATAGAAAAACAGTATCGTTAAAATTAATTATTGGTGAAAAGACATTATCATTAAATTCTCAACAACTTTTACGTCAATAATAAGAAAATTGATCATATTATTCCAATAAAAAATGCTGAGTTTTATTTCATTTATATTTTATGTTGTACGCGGGTACTACAGCTAAAGAGATTGTCGTCCTCATACATTCAATATTGTCATTGTTACAGAATAACAATGAAATTAAAGGAACCTCAATTTAGAGTTTGGTAAAATAAATCGACATCGCACCTTTTTGTCTGTGCCTGTTGGCGACAGGCAGTCTGGGGTAGCTTTTACTAACTTCAAAAAGTTTTTTCAAAGCTTTTTTTTATACACGTAGTATTTCAATTGTATACACTCAGGCAAATTTGTATATTAAACCAAGCCAACAAATCACATTATTGTATTAAAATGTTTGAGATTTTCAATTTTGATATTATCGAATAAAAAATAAACTGTTATTGCATATATTTGTATTACTTATTAATTATGTAAGTGATATTTGCGTAAGTATTTTAATAAAATATATTCGGTATATATAGTTTGCTATCAAACAAAAATAAGAATAAATCGTTATAACTAGTAAAATCTTAAGTCTTCTCATAGTATAAACTATACAGCTACGTTTTTAGGATTGGATCAATTTTATTTTTCGAGCAACGGAATAAGTAGAGCTTAGACTATTTCCGTATTAAGATATTGGAAAATATATTTGTTCACCTTTATGTATGAAAAGGAAATTATAATTCTCCTACCAAGTCTCCTCCTATCTACAATAAATAAGTACAAAAAGTGTATTTTTTAATACAATATCTGGAGACAAGTAAATTTAAAAATTGATTCGAAAAATTTACCATACCGTACCAAACACAACAAATATGCTTTCAATGGATTCGGCGGTAACTTTGTGGAAGTTCAATTTAATATAAAATAAAAATAAATTAGATTATTCCACATATTGTGTTACAAAATGTGATACGTGTTTCGCCTCTTTCAGAGGCATCCTCAGACAACTACTTTCGCAAATGTTTGCTTAAGTAGTTGTCTGAGGATGCCTCTGAAAGAGGCGAAACACGTGTCACATTTTGTAACACAATACGTGGAATAATCTAAGTTATTTTTATTTTATATTCAACAAATATGACTTTGATATTATGTGTTGATACTCGATATACTTGTACATTGTTGATTTTTTTATCACAACCAAATTGTCCTTATTAATTTTAAATAAATCAAAATAATATTCATATTTGCCTGTAAGACTAACATGGAGCAGCGAAGCGTGTACTTCTTGGGTGGGCAACTATTGTTCCATCTTCACGACTCTGCTTCCGTCGTTTTAGTACAGTGATACTCAACAATTTAAAAGATATAGCCACGACAGTAAGCGGTATATAAATACTAAAATACATTGAAATATATGAAGCGTGTTTTGCCGAATATCTCCTTAAATACCCAAAAAAATATAAACGATTATATTGATTATTCTGAATAATATGTGTATAGTAGTAATGTGACAAAAGAATGGATCGATTTTTTTTATATGTGCTTATTGGTGCCTCTTGATGTTTTTAAAAATCTACTGTAATAACCTTACCCTTTAATTACTGCGGTACAATGGTTCGTTAAATGACAGTGTTAGTCAAATGCACTTAAAAATTACACCAGCATTTAAATAATAATAGAAAAAAATAGTAACCTTCTTACCTTATTGACATGACTTGGGTGTACCGTTGCAAACAATAGTCTAATAAATCCGCGGAGAGTAGCCTAATGTTTCGTGAAAAAAACCAAAATACCCGTTGCAGTTTAGGCATTATAAAAAAAATATAAAAAATGTATTTATTAATTGAAATAATTATTATGGTAGCGATATATAATTCGACGCTATATTTTTTTTTTTAAATTATCAAGCGTTGCAAAATGTTGCTATTTCAAATCTAGCTTATAGCAGAAGTATATCTGTGAAGTTAAGTTATTTATAATAATATTTACCTTGAGCAGATCGGCGGCGAAATGTTTTCGATCACTGCTGCTTTAGCCGAAGCCCTCAATATTCCATCAAAGCACCTATTAAGTATTAAGCTCACGAAGCGACTAATTCCGTCTTAAGGTAATAAGCCTTTTTGGATATTGAAAAGCGGCGGACTTTCAACACCTCTTGGGAAATCCTCTTTTTGTGTCTAAATTACTAGTTCATTCACAACTTCCGTACAGCGTTAATGTCAGTGATCATGAATGAATTTCACTACGATGTTATTTCTTTTGTGTCAATGCGGCCACCGAAAACAAATCGTTGTAAAAATGTCGTATTCAAAAAATAATGCCTCCATATTTTAGAAGATTTTCAAATGCATATACATTTGCTGGAGCAATGAAGCTTGAACAATCCAGGACTTTGAAAATGGCTACTAATAATCAGGAATAATAGTAATTCAAATAAATACAAATAGTCTTATAAATTAAGCTGCATATTTCTTACACGTTTCTTTAATTCCTTATATTATCTGCTAAATAAATAAATTTTCATTGAGATAAATTAATAACGCATTAATAATAAAAAAAAACAACATTACCTTTTGATTTAAGATTTTGACTGAAGGTGCTTGGTGGAATTTCAATATTAAATTTGAATCGTTCAATTATGTACACTCACACTAGTTTTGTCATTAACGATCAGGGTTTCGCCTTACGGCATCTTCAGGCGTTCAAGTACACGGATAAACTTGAACCGTTGCTTAGTAAATAAATTTATCGTGTTTATATTCGTTAGTGACAAAACTTGTGTGAATGTACACAATTTGAACGATTCAATCAGCATTACCTGCTTAAAGATTTGCTGGAGCTTTACGCAGCCTATATATGTATGTACATTAGAGGATTTTCGGAATTATGTTAAGTTATACCGAAAATGAATCAACTAACTTTTTTTTTTTTATTCGATAAACTTTTTTCCTGTCTGCATCACTCCGAAGACGATGTCTCCTCAATGATACAGTTAAGATACATGTTTTTAGGCACAATTTGATAAGCAACAATAATAATAATTAAAAATATAAAGATATTAATAAAGGTTAATTAAATACATTGAATTGGTATAACTACACGTAAAAAAATAATTAAATAATAATAAGCAAGAATGATAGTTAATGGCACTAATGAGACAACTTTTAATTTTGAAACAGATATAATATGATTAAGGATTGAATGGTGAGGGGCAGGGAAGGTAAACTTTTTCTCCAAAAGAAGTAGCAAATTTCTTGAAGTGAGCGAAATTTTCTGGAGACGAAACTAGATCTGGATGCCCAATAGGACCATCACGGTTATTTCTACATAACGAAAACAATATACCTCTTTCAACAGACATAATCGAACAATTCCAGAGAATATGCTCTGAATCTTGATTACTGTCACCACAAGGACAGTGTGGGTTAGGTTTGATTTTAAATTTATGTAGCTTGGCATTAAACCCACCGTGTCCGGTGATAAATTGTGAGGTCCAGTGATCCGGAGAGAGCCAGGTTGCATTCTGACGAAAAACAATATCTGGGAAAAATAAATAGGTAATTCTACCACGAAGGGACTTTGACCATCGACTTTGCCAATAAGTTAAAACGGTTAGTGAGCAGAGTTTTTTCACTTTAACTTTTAAAAAATCTTGAGAATCCAACGGGTGAAGAGTTGTGAGACCAATTTGCGCTGGTTTCCCGTGCAAAAGGTGATGAATTGCAGCTCGTCTTTGGACCTCTAGATCTAATGGAGTAAGTCCCAGCATTACGGGAAGACATTCTGTTGAGCAAGTTCGGTAAGCTTTGGAAATAGCAAGAAGGGGAAACCGTTGTCCCCGAAGAAGTATGAAGTTGAATCAACTAACTATCAAATACACAAATATCTTTGTAAATTAAAATAGATTTTTTTCATTAATGATTGCAAACATAACACATGATACACATTTCTTTCTCTTACCCTTTTTTTGATCTCTCCCAAGATGTACATGTATGTTAAAGTAATACATTATCTCAATAAAGATATAAAGAAAAAATATTCGTTTCATCGACGTTGCGTGTCTGTTTATATAATAATATATTTTTCTATGAATCCACAGTTTCAACTAGGGCCGTGGAACCGGACTGTTTTAACTGGAACTAACAACCTGGCGCTGAAAGACGTATTTTTATTTTTATTATATAATAGTATTTTTTATTCTGTTTAATCAGTAATACAAAAATGCTAGTACAAAAAAAAAATGCGAAACTACCTGCCGAAATTCCATCGTCATTCCAAAACTATATTTATTAAAATCAATAGAATTTATTCCAAAAAAAAAAACATTGTAACTACCAAGTACTTGGGTAAATATTTGGCTATTTCGTTTGTCAATGAATAACCGCAAAATTGTCTTCAATGGCTTTTGACACTCAACAATGTGAATGTTTCTTGTTTGAATAACAAAAGCTGAGGACTACGATACGTGGGCGGGATTTTTTCACGTTCTTGTTCAATAAATATACCACTCTTTTGCCAAAGGCAGTTATTTAATATATTATTTTTATTGTTTGAAATTAATACTCAACGCTCACACCCACTCTAAAAATATGTCTTTTATATCAATCGATATATCATTGAATTCGTAAAAGCATTTTTATAAAATCTCTTTCTATTGTATTTACATTTACAATACAATCATATTATTTATTTTAATTCATGTCAACATATTTTTTGTAAATAATTATATTCTTTTTCAGTGGAAATTATCAATACGTCATTGAATATTGTAATTTCTTTTGTGGAGAAATACAAAGATTCGTCAGATTCTTTGTTGAAAACACTGTTTTTTTCGTGGCATAAAGATTAAAACAACAATCATGGCCTTATTTAATGCTACCTCGCTACTTCTAATACAATGAGAGATATTACAATCTGTTGGGAAACATGCATAACTTAAATGTAACACATGGTGTCAATTGATATGAGAAAGAGCGTTTTTCAGCAAACCTCGAAGAGAATTAAATACAAATAAGGATGCTCCCGATCTCAAACGGTAGATTGTAAAAAATTAACATTCGATTATTGACTAAGCCAGGACTTGAGCCTTGAAAATTCTCAATGGAGTTAGTGAAAAATTCATCCTACCCGTCACTCAAAATGTTCTAGTTAGATGCGTCTCGGGAGCAATTATCCAAAACTTAGTTCCTTTACAGTAAATTGTGTATAAGCGAAGTGCGAGTTATTCTATCATTCAATTCATAGGGCATGGCAGCAAAGCCACTATTGAAATGGTTGGTGTGAAAGTATGAAGCCGGAAATTTAAAGGTAATCTCTATTCTCCACGTAATATTTCGTTACCTTATTTTAAAGCTTCTGAGACTTGTAAACGTTAAATATCAATGAATGATAAATGAATGATGAATCACTAGAAATGCACCGGTGCCAAAATCTGGAGTGAATAGAGGCAACTACATCGTCAAGTACCTCACCTGAAACAAGCATTACATATTATGTTATCATATTCTAATTGAAAAATCAAGTATACAATAAACACCTTGATAGAAGTCCCAACTTTGAAGCGTAAATTGTTTTTCACAGAGCTATGACAATAAAGAAAAACGTATTCCAAGAACATAAATGGCCTTTTCTGTTTGAAAAACATTCTCTCTTCGTACCTACTTAAGGGTTGATTCAGTCTTCCAATAAGATTCTGAGAAAGCTCACTTTCCAAAGCTCCCATATCATCTTGTTAACAAACTTGACACGACGGTTTCACGACTTGTTTTCGACTTTTCTTTTACAGAAGTAAGCCGTGGGAGAGAGTGAGATAAAATAATGTGTCTCCGGAAATTTTCTCGCAAAGTATCTTTCTCAAGACGCAATATTTTTCCGACATTGTTATACAGCAGGGGTCAGAGATCTTTGAGCACTTTCATAAAATAAAATATAATTTAAGGCTTGCTTAAGTACAAGCTTTATTGGGCTCGATTTTCAAGACTGGTTTTGGTCTACTATTACGCAAAAGTGTAAAATTTTATATTTTCTATAACCGTGACCGAGTGGTAGCAATCTATGTTTCTATGACGCCAGCACTGATGCCACTTCCTGAACATTAGAATACTTTGGTGTTTCAATTGAATTTGTGAATAAGTTATAGTTCTATACACAATGATTTGATAAACAATAGGGATGAAAAGTAATAAGCTTTTTATCTCTTATAGGGATTTCGAACGATTGACTCACGACCAGTTGTCGTTAAAAGTAGTTTTTTAAATGCTTTGTCAACAGTCGTAGTAAAAAAAAAAGGTTAAAGTCGTAGTGAAGTCATTAAGTTATCGTTAATTCACAATTTTATACTTATTACAGTTCAAAAATTACATCGCTTGAAAGTTCTTATTTGTTTTGTAATTAAGGTGCTTTCTACTTCCTTTTGTACAATAATTTTGCATTACCGCTTTTACTGAAAAACTGGGGTATGATGATGCCAATATTGTCAGAAGTATCATAGAATGATCAATATTAGGTTTCATATCATAAATCATTCGGATTAAATACAAAATGTTAAAACAATGGTTATACTTTCTCCTCGCTATGAAACAATTTGAAAAAAAATTGTAATCTCTAATTATATACAGTGGAACCTCTCATAACGAGCTTAATTCGTTCCAGAATCTTACTCGTTATGTGAAAAACTCGTTAAGCGAAACAATTTTTCCCATATAAAATAATGTAAAATACAATAATACGTTCCTTGCCGGAAAAAAATCATTTTTATATTTTTGATGTGTATTAAAGTAAAATTACATACTTATCAATTGTTAAGGAGCGTAACAACCTGGAATGCGAAAAACAATGCAACTCTATAAGCTTTTCGGTGGTCAGCTCTTGACTGTACTCTTTCACAAGCTAATTAATTTTGTTGTTATCCACCTCCAGTCCCATGGTATTGGCCAAAGATACAATCTCGTTGACTTCACAGGTACTGTTTAAAACCCCTCAAAATCACATTTGACAACGCTCCTTGGCAAAGCGTCTACCAAGCTGAAGTGAGGGTTCTCTTGGCAACCCCTTCTCACGCCTTGCCAATCATTTTGAGGCAAGCAACGATGTGAAAGTGATCTTTCCAAAACTCTGCGTCACTCGTTATGCGAAATTAACGCTCGTTAAGGGAGCATTTTTTCACAATCTGTTTTGCTCGTTATGCGAATTACTCATTATAAGAGGTGCTCGTTATGAGAAGTTCCACTGTATATTAAAAAAAAAACAGAAGCAATATTGTCTTTAGAAAGGTTTCTTCGGCCTGCACATAAAAGAGCAAAAGTTACCTTCTTTGAACGTCGAATGAAAAACAGACAAGGACGGCATCATAAAACTTCTGTTTAAGCGCGAGCGGGAGAGGTATAGTCGTCGTGAACTCAAGGCGTGAGAGCTTAATAACGACCAGTCTAAGAAAAGGCGTTTTTCTTACATAAGGACCTCAACCAACGATCCTCAACAAACGTTTTAATATTGAAAAAACACTTTGAGAAAGACTTTTTTATTAGAAACAAAGAAAATAAAACCGAATCGCTTGTGACCGATAAAAAATCAGTACGTAACCAAAAATTATTTTTATTCGAGTGTCGTTACTAATTACATTCGACGACACAACTAATCGAAAAATGAATGTTTTTTTTTATTCTTCTAATTATTGTTCATTGATACTTGTTTTATGATACTGTTATTGCTTATCGTCGTGCCCGAGTGGTAAGTTTTAAGGACTTCATTTTTGTTGATTGTTTTATTGATCTCTCAATTGTATCTGAAGGGATGAGTTATGGTCACTGCCTAATCTTTCATATCCTTAAAGAAAGTGACGTAGAGATGGTGAGTAGCTTACAAATAATCTTACCCTGACCTTGGCTATATAATATGTTATATTATATATTTATATACACAGCATATCGATGACTTAAAATTGACAACTCGTAACCTAATATTTTTTATCGTCAGCATATATTTTTTATTATCTGATATTCTTAGATGAAGCTTTATACTTTAAAACTTTTTCAGTGATACAAAACGTTTCTAGGCTAAAATATTTAATAAATAATTTATTATTTTATTGATTTATCCTTGACTTTTCTTTGCTGAAATGAGCTGCATTTACAAAAAAGTAAAATGTCAGCTACGAGGTGTCGTTGAATAATCGATATTATACACTTCTCATCAAATACAATTTGGAAGTAACACTGCAGCAGGAGACAATAAACATAATTTTGGGACCATATATTATGATTAAAAAATATTTTTTACAACCATACATATAAGGTAGAAAAGACAAAGTATTTTTCAAATAACGCTACAGCAGCGGTGGGCTGCCAATATCTTAACAAGGGGCTCGGTAAATCTTGTGGAACATATGGCTTCCTAATGAAGGTATCTCAACAAAAGATTTTTTTTCTACGAAAACTGTTTGTTACTTCTTACAACTGTTCGCTCAACCTCTCTTTTCCAAAGAGAGTAGTAGGAATAGAATGATAAGGCTTAGACAGGACTAGTGATTACAACTCGAACCCATGATGTCCGGCACAGAAGCCCATAACGCTGAATAAAAAAATGAAGGGACTAGTCTTGTTTCATAATAAAATTTAACCATCTACAGAAGTTGCAGTTAGGTGCTGATTTGATCTAAGACGAATCTTAACAAGGGGCTCGCCGGCCGTGCTGAGATTTAACAAGGGGCTCGCGCGAGCCCCCTCCAGCCCACCCCTGCGCTACAGTTAAGTTTACACGTTTGCGGGTTTATATAATGCCAATGTCATTAATTCAATTCAAATATGATTGTAAGTTAAAATCGCATCAGAAACAGGAATTTGATCTTAGGCCTGCCTGATCGCTGGTGTAAATCTTTTCCGATTAGATAAACAAGACCAAAGAGTTCAGAATTTTTTTTTATTTGTGAAAAGTTCTGCAACGAAAGTATACGCTACTTACTTTTACTATGTCATATCGAATAGAGTAAACCGACAGCTTATGAGAAGACTCTTTTATTATATTAATTCACTTTAAAATGAATATATGTTCGTGGTGATAATTTTGAATTTATAGCAGCCATTAAAATCTGGTATTAGATAATTAAATTGACATACCTGCAATGGTAACGTTCTGGGGGTATAATAATTTAATATCATACACCAGGGTTTCCCAAACTATGTTTCGCGGAACACTGGTGTTTCGTGGGACCTAAATTGTCGTTCCGCGAAAATTTGGAATAGTAATAAATATACGCTGCAACACATTCCAGCATCTTCTACTTCATATTAAAAATCGATTGATGGTAAATCTCCACTGATGTTCAAAACGTCAAATATCTAGGTACAGGCGGAGAATTTAAGAGATTTGTTTACTCATATTTTGATCACTTTTAAGGTGTTCACTGTCAATACTTGGTGGAATGGCATTATATTATAGTAAAAATAATAAAAGATATTTAGTACTTTTCCACATAAAATTTATTTGGTCAGAACCGGTTTCGCTCATCGCGAGTATTATCAACTGATAATGCTAAGTTGGTAATGCTCGCGATGAGCGAAACCGGTCCTGATCAAATACATTTTATGTGGAAAAAGTACTAAAAATCTTTTATTATTTTTATCATATTTTGATGTAATTTTTTTTAAAACTAATTAATCAACAAATAATAAGTGATTTAATGACATATATTTTTACTGTTATAAATTAATCGACCTAAAAAATAAGCTGAGTTCCGGTAACATTACCAGATTTGCGAAGTGTTCCATTGTACAATAAGTTTGTGAAACCCTGTCATACACGATAATGATGCTAAGATATCAAAACTTTATAATTGACACACGCATTTCAATTAATTTATGGATTTTCAAATCTTCAGCCACACTACAAATAAAGTAAATCGACTGGATTAACGTTAATTAATCTCGATAGTACATAGTTAATCGAATAATAGTGAAATGAACACTGCAATATAAAAACCTTTCCAATTGAAATGAAGACCAGCATGACGATAGTATGTATAGTTCCGCTGCTGAACGCACGCATCGTTCTAAGCAAAGCGGCTCTTTTGCTTTTAATAAATGCATTCGTATTCACGGGGAGCAGGAGAGGGCGTCGCAGCGCTAAAAGTCACTACCTGGGGGCGCCTAATGAATATTAACGACGTCTCTATATTACTTCGCCGTACAACCCCCGCTTTGCTCTTCCTCGGCGGGTAACTAGCCACCCCCCATCTGACATCCCATAATAGCGGGGCGCAGATGATCCTTAATAAACTAGTGGTTGATAAATCGCCGGTTATTCTGCGAAAGCAAACGTTTACTGTTCTTACGTCGACAGCATTACAATCCGGCATATAGGACGGCTATTTTTGTATGGCATATTTATTTAGCGATATAGGGTAACTTTGTTTGTCTATGGTCTGTAATATATATATATATTTTTAAATATTTAAATTTAATACATAATCACGCCCAGTGCCGGCGCGAGGCTATTTGGCGCCCTAGGCAACGGTTATTGGCGCGCCCCCTTTTAACAAATCGTCTTTTTTTCCAAACAATATAAAAAAAAAACCAATTCGAGATCTTAGAAATATATATTTTTTATTTACCCATGTCCGCTCTCAATGTGGAGCATATGGCCTCCTAATGGAGGTACCTCAATATAAGTATTTCTACGTGAACTGTTACTTAGTCGCTCAACACCTCAATTTTTAATCATATAGAATACGATACATAATTATAACAAACAAAAAAAAATAAGACGTAGTATTATTTATTATTATTAGAGCATATAAATATAGTACTCCATTTATGCGCCCCTTAATGATTTTCGTCCTAGGTGGTTGCCTATTTCGCCTGTATGGTGGCGCCGGTGGTATTGAAATATAATGCTTTTCTCTATAAAGCATAGGTTCCCAACCTTTTTCGGGTGGCGACCCATTTTTATAAAGCCATGTGACCAGGCGACCCCCCGAGGAATTTGAAATCCTCGATTTGCTATACTTTTTCGTTATTTTGTTGTTCAAATCAAAAATCGAAAAAAGTTGGCGACCCCCAGGTTGTGAACCCGTGCTATAAAGTATTGATAGTAAATGAATAACCTACGTTGTTAAGCTGCGGATTACACCGTATACGATGGATGTAAATCCATAGCGGGTGGTGGTGGGTACATCCTTATTTCAATATTGTAATTAATATAATATAATTTCGGTAGTCTCAGCTTTGTAAAGAGTTTATTCAATTTTGTGCTTGTTAAATTGTTTATTTAACTAGAAAGATATAGAATTTAAGAAACTATTGTTAATTAATACATTGCCTTGTTGGACAATATTTTAAATTTATTTTCAAAAATACCGTATATCAGGGGTGGGCTGGAGGGGGTTCGGAGGGGCTCGCCCGAGCCCCCTGACAGATTTTACTACGGCCGGCAAGCCCCTTATTAATTTAAGAGAAAGCAATAATATCAGATCAAATTAGCACATAACTGCAATTTCCGACTTATATATATTATCTACGACAACTTCAGTATACACAATAGTACATTTTTAGCCATTTACTTTGATGAGTTTATGGTAAACTGCATATTTTTTCATATTATGTATTAAGTAACAATCGTTTGCTTATTTAAGTATTGCATATAATTACGTAGGAGTGATAAATTGCGTTGAGATTAAGCGAGCCTCTTGTTAACGTATTGGCAGCCCATCGCTGCTTCAGATCCAGATATTTTGCTTTCTTAGTATGGTCTTTCAACCAAATGGATACCTAGAACGTATTTATTATTTTTAACTAATATAATTTAGATATTGTAAATGGTATTTTTTTTTTAAATAGTATATAATTTGATGATATTTATCTTAAAACTGTTTATAGTGCTGTATCTAGTTTTAACGCTTTTAAGTTTATGTAAAGTATAAAAAATAAGCCCAATTCTTTTTTCAAAAGTGATTTCACCCCTCAAAGAATAAAAAAATACGATCGCCAAACAATATAATGACGAGACTCATAAATACAAATTTATATTCACCATACGAAACGACCGATTGAGGCGGTTTGCGACATGCAAACGCTGATTTATTTAATATAAAATTAAATTTGATAACTGTTGTTCCACAGGTGGTGTAACAAATCCCCTTCTTGCATCCAGTAGAATTAAAAACAAAATACAACCTGAATCCAATGGACCGAGAATCAATGTTTTGTTTAGTCGTAAATAATCTTACAATAGTTGGTCTGAAGATACTTCTAAAGAAGCCTGTGGAATAACAGAATTATTAAATTTAAGAAATCGAAATCCAAAAAGATACCGTCGAAATTTTGTTAGTTTTCTCAATATTCATTTCTATGTGACTTAAAAGTATTCGTTTTACAGGAAAATTATCGATTCTATGTATATATGTACATATTATTATCACGAAGATATTAGCAGTAAAGCTATAAGAATTGTTTTTTGTTGAGATAATTCGGCGGTAAAATTGTGAAAAATAATTTTTCACAATAAATTAGATTTGATAACTTTGTTATTTTACTAATTAATCAGTTTATTTTTGAATCTTTCAATATTACAATCACCACACTAGTATATACTAATCAACGGCAATACGCACATATATTTTTGTAAACAATCTCCGCTCTCCTACTGAGGAGCTTAGTAATGACTTATAATGCAGTTTATCCCAACAAAAGTATTTTTATGAGAACTGCTACAGCTACAGCTCAGTTGCTCAACCTCTCTTTTGAGAAGAGAGTATATGGATGGTATTAGGACTAGGATTCGGATGGGTAGAAGGAAGTTTTAAGATATCAAAAACAACCATACCCTTAAAAAGAAATCTACAAATTGATTGGAAAATCAATTTATGAGACATTCCGTACTGCGATTCTAATCACTGGGCTCTGCAACCGAACCAACAACGTCGACCACTTGACCACGAATTTTAATGTAACATCATATATATGTACGTGTTTACGTTATTGATACTTACAACTTTAATAGAACATAGCCACTTAAATTTTAATTTTATATTAAATATATTTACCTTCTGCATATTTCATGCATTAAATATTGATTATAAATACACTTTATAATCGCTAAATCTACTCTCACTGTTTTACTGTCAGAAATTTTCCATACAATATACTTTTACTTTTCT
>CM062837.1:9842651-9861284 GCA_031772345.1 Himalopsyche anomala | reverse complement strand
GGTACAATTAAACAATGTTGATACAGAATTTATAACAATTGAAATAAAAAAAGTGTGTCGTTGAAAAATAATTGCATTTTGGTTTAAATAATACTCAATAAAGACGATTCCGAAAGTCTTTAAACGATAACATTTCAATTGAAAATAAATTGGTTATATTAGGCAAAATATACAGTGAATTTTTAATAGAATAATTAAGAGAAATTTCATTGATTCTGTATTTTATTATTTATATTATGTTACTTAGTATTTTGACAACTGACTTTTGAATACAAAACTATATGTCCTCATCACTAAGATCACTTTTTTATATTAATAATTATCTTTAAGCCATTAGCTATAATGTAATAATATTTATGAGAATAAAATTTATACCTTCTTATAATATAAATGTAATTATTCTAGTGGTTTTCCAACCATAAAATGTGATAATAGATTATATTCATCATGTACATGGTGACATTTTTTACACTGGAATCCCAATCTATCACTCATTTTTATAATTTGCCACGTTTTTACAGAAAAAGAAATTATTGCATTGACTGTACACTAAATTTATCATATTCTTCATAATATTTGTGAATTTGTGTGCCTTTCCACCAAATATTGACAGTGAACACCATAAAAGTGAATTCTTCATCAAATTATATTTCTATAAAATTAAATATAAGATACCCTTAAACGTTGCATCAAATTATGTGACCAACCTGAGAATATCCAATATTACCGTATCACCCTAGAAATGGATTTGAATGTAATTTTGGAATGGAATGAATGTAATTGTAAGAATTTTTCAAAGATTCATATGAAAGTAAACTACAAAAACAAGATTTTTCCCTCGTAAACTTATAGATCAGGAATCCACTTCATAAGCTTGGGTTGCTCAAATTATTATAACACATGTAATCAAAGTATTGAAAATAAAAATATTTACACAAAAACTATGCATATTTTTAATGAAATCCATGCTATCATTACATCCTTGAAAATGAAACTATATAAGCTAGGAAAAAAAGGATATTTGATAATTTGTTTTTGACACAATGAAACTTCTTTTGTAATTAAATAGGATACAATTAATTATTTCTTTCCACAAAACATTATTAGTATTTCAGTAACTACAATATAAGTAAGTATAATATTATTAAAAAAATTTTGAAATTATTATATTATATTTTGATTTGATTGATACATCAAATTCTGGGGCCGGTGGAGCCGAGCTCCAATTTCCCTTTCATCTGGTGTATTTTGATGCTGTTTTTCCTGGGTAGCGTCCTGGATTTACCTGGGCGTAGACGGGTGCGCGGTCTTTGTTTTGTTTTTGTGGTGGTATTAGTTCTCATAACCAAAGCATAACCCCAATTAATTGCATCTCAAAGTTACTGAATCAACCACCAGTGTCACCTGTAATACCTACGAAATTATTATAAGAACAAATCACAAGGTTTATTATGTTACATGTCCACAACATTTTTACAGCTTACTGCAGACTCGAAACACAGATATTATTTTATGGCCTCTCATAATTAAATCAACCCAGGGTTGGCCACACACAAAAAAAAAGAGATAATAACACTATCTTGTATGAGCATAAGCATTTTGTTATCATCAATCAACATTAAACACAACATAGTCCGTTGTTTGCACGCAAATATAATTTCTTTGTATGTACTATTTATTGCTATACTAAAGAATTATTATCACAATTTTAATTCATATATATACCCTTTCCACTTGGGTCTGTTATACAAACATTTTTATAAACAGCAATTCACAATGAATATTTATTTTATTTTTAGTATTAACATGCCAGTACCACACGAACATGTATACCATATGAACTGCACTATTTGTAGAAGTGTAAATGCACAAAATATTTCATATTAATTCTATCAATGATTGTTATGTAACATCCGCTAAACTATTCATTTGTCAACTTCATTCACTAGTTAATATGTTCTCTTCTTAGAAAGGACCGAATGCGGTTACAGCAGTGGTTTCCGACCTTTTTGTCATTGCGCCTCCCCATACTTTATTTCATATAGTAATAAAGACACGTTTTAAAGGGTAAATAAATATGTTGGACTGTTCGCGCCTCCCTTTGCAATAGTCCATGCCTCCCAGTTTGGAAATCGCTGGGTTACAGAGATTTTTCAAAATATTCGTGAAAAAAGCCAGTTTTCAAGTGTCTGAAGAAAAATCATATCTTTTCCATTTTTTCAACTAATTCATCAAAATAAAAAAATCACAGATTAAAAACAATATGCGCTATGCGGAATGAAAGAAAAAAGTGCTAAGAAACAAAAAGAGAATACTCACGAATAAATATATCTTTTTTACGTATGTTTCAACTTTGAGGAAGGAATGCTATCTTATACAGTATATAAAAGTAGTAACGTTTATAATGTGAAATATAGGATATTGGTTAGTAGAAATAAAAAAATATACGGTGTATGCTCATATTTTCATAAAAAAAGGAGAATTGAAAAAATAATTCTACCTGTTTTAAATAGGTTTATCAGTTAAATTTTATTATAGAACAAAATATTTTACACACAATTAGTACTAAATATTAATAATTTTCATTAATTCACTATCTGGATCTTCACAACTGCAATTTAAATTCATTCTAGTCCCTTTTGAAAATCGGTATAATTTACGAGACACGAGTCATAAAAACAAGAGGACGGAAGTCGCGGGTTCGAATCCCAGAATGGAAAGTTTTTATAGATTGATTTTTCAATCAATTTATGAATTTATTTTCGAAGGCATGAATGCTTCTGATGTCTTGAATTCCCCTCTGCCACTCGTTCTATTCAAAAAACAAGGCATAGCGAGAGCAATTAGCTTACCGCTAATCCTGTCCAAGTTCTATCCTTCTATCACTACACTTTTTGAAAAACAAGAGAGGTTGAGCAACCGAATAAACTCTGTTCTGTTGAGATAAACTCCACTAGGATTCCATATACTCTACATTAGTAGAGGACATGTTTAAAAACAATAAAAACATGAGGTGTTTATGACATTATTTTAACAGTGACAAAAAATATATATACACATAAAACATTTTAATATTTTTACTAACTTAGAAACAGTAAAAGTTTAACATAATATCAGATCCAAGTGTAGTAATTTAGTAAATATGTAAGTGAAACTTTAAAAAAAAAAGTTTCATTTAAATATTAGTATAAATCAAAAATAAGATCTCTCGGAAACAGTAGCACAATGCAAATATATTTTATTAATTATTCAATATAGCAATGTAAATGATTTACATAGATTGCCAAATATATAATATAATAGTTGATAACCATTTTAGCAAAATGGCTATTGTAAGAACTGAGTGAAATGAAAATACATTGCCAATAATTAATGTTACAGCAATTATAGGTGCTGTGAATGTGGAAAGGACTAATTAAGATAAAAAAAATCCTAGATACATATTTTTATATATATTATGTACGAGTATAAAAATAATCTAGACAATACAGTTCTTCTCTGCAACAAACCATAGTTTAAAACTAATTTACTCCTGCTTAATAATGATCAGTTTATGAATTCTAAAAAAGATTGAACAAGTGGAATGTTGGAGTACATTGATGATTCATGTGCATATATTATTATGTATACTCAGTGCTTTTTTTCCATGTAACATGTGGAACGGCGCTCTGGCTCCCTTTTTCTCGACATTTTTAACATTTTAAATAAATATTCGCAAAATTTTATTTTTGTTTCCCTTTGAAAACTTTTGATATTTGTAATTCTGAAAGACGTTTGTTTTTTTTTTTAAATCATGATCTCGCGAATAAGTAATAACAGTAAAAAAATAATTATCAGAACTAAGATTAGATCTACAAGATAGATTTCTTTTCGAAGGATATATTTGTGATATCTAACCCTTCAACTCTTCCAATCCTAAAATTAATAGGGCAAAGAGAGAGCGATTAGTTAACCTTTCCATCCTTAATCTCTTTAAAAAAAGGAAGTTGTGATACCTCCGTTAGGAAGCCATATACTCCACATTGAGAACAGAAATAAATTAGAAAAAAAGCACTGTATGAAGCTAAGGGTCAGATAACAAAGGATTGGTGGATATTTATCTTCGGCTATACCCTTGTAATAGAAGACATTATCACTCGAAACCAATATCCAAATATAAATAAAACTCTACTAAAAGGTAAATGAATGTTTGATGCTCGATTCTGACAAACTATTAAACTTGTAATTACTGTGTTTTTACTTAGCAGAACATTATCATGCCGACATTATAACTTTAGAAATTGGGTGGGGTCGCCAATGCATCTGATTACGATAACAAATATATAAGATGATCAATCAATTAAGGTAGAAACTTGTGGCGGGGCCACATGTACGATAAATGCTTTACATTAAGCACTATCCTTTTGATTGTATTTCGGTGACTGTAAAAAAAGAATGCGATGACGGTAGATCAGGGTTTCCATGCATTGTAATTTTAATATGAGTCTTTCGACGAATCTTTATTTTCTTCAGTATGGATAAAATGAACCATGCGATTAATTCCATAGTTCATATAATTTTTCTACAGAATGATGTAATGTTTTTATAATCTCAATAGTTAAAAAAATTAGTTGATAAAATGTTTTAATTATGCACTACGGTCTTTATGATGTCTCATTGTACAGATTTAATGCATCAGTTGTATTCTGTATCATCCGAGAAGAACCTTTTTCATCATGTATCCTCTGGCGACGGGGTCTGATTCTCTACTTTCCCAGCTGCCGACTATGCACTTTGAACTGCACAAATATTGAAGCAGAGGCAAGCGGTATTTTCCACAGAAGTCTACAAATTTTATATGCTCCACTCTGCTATCGAAGAAAACGCCTGGGAAAAGAATTCATTTTTGAGATATATTATAATTATAAAGCAGTTTTTATTTGAGGGTAAAAATATCTAAGTATCTAAAATATGTTTTAACAGATTTTGATTTAGTGTATTTACTAACTCAATAATCATATTTACTAAAACTCTAACATTTCAAATTTTTTTTTTTTAATAAAATATTTATAGTTGCTTTTGTTTATTTTAATGTTTTATTTATTTTGTTGCGGATTACGTTATTCACAGAATAATGGAACTTTGCCTCTGTCGGTCGAACGCCTGGTATGTGAGATATCACATCCAGAGTGGATATTCACTAGATAGTGAATGTGTAAATTATTTGACGTCCTTTGTATTTAATTGTATAATTCTCGTGTTATAAATAGTAAAAATCATGTGTTGATTCTTGTATTATATTTTTCAAGCCGTTGGCAAATCCAATGAATGTAAACCGTGTGTAATTGATAGTATTTTATTAATTCATTAAGCTATAATTATCTTTTTTTTCTTCTCTCTAACTTTCACAGGTGTTGCAGCCAGGATCGGCTTGTGGCATGTCCAACGCACAGGCACCGCTTTAGGATTTTAGTACTTTCCAGTCAATTAGTTCTACTTTACAGAAATCCTTGAGCCAGTTCTAGTTACAGTATTTAATGTAAGTGTTTTGAAATGAATGTTTTCAAAAATGAATATCACTACTGTGGTTATCATTGCACAATTATATTTGTTTGTCGTGCAGCTTCGATGCAAGCATATTTCGTTTGTGAACTAATCTAATGTCACCATATTATATAATGTTAAAGTTTTCATCACGTTTGTTCTAGATGATATCATAAATACTAGGTACATGATTATTGCTGTCAGTTGATTAAATGTGAAAAAACACAATGTTGCGATGTAATTTTCTTTCGAGACTATAGTAACAAGACCATAGACCAAGTACGAAAGAAAAAGAAGATTTATTTAAATGTGCAGTGCTTAAATATTTTTTATACTATTTATATTATTTATTTGGTCAAACAAATATGACTGTAATAAATAAGTCACCATACACTACAAATCAAAACGTAACTATTCAGACTCGAGAGAGAATCTCAAAAAATTTTTCATCAAGGACGATGATACTTCCTGAAATAAACTGTTGGTTAAAAAAAAATAATATTGGAGTTGATGGTAATGTTTCGGTTACCTTTGCATTTCGGATTGACACAGCAGTGGGCTTGGTCGAGGTATTCAGCGAGACAGGTAGGGATGTCGCCAGGTTGCAGATCATAGTTTTGTAGTTTGACAGATCGAGCTGCCAGTTCAAGAAGTGTCGGTGGTTGTAATGTGATGTCTCTAACGAACTGCACCACGAGTGGGTTATCTCTCAGGCTCAGCTACAAACAAAGAGAACGAAATTAAAACACAACCCATAAGCTGTTTTGCTTGGCACATATTTTGTTGTAATGAATGTGACAAAATAGTCATTGATTAAAATGGCTCATCACAAAACCCCCATTAAAAACAAAACAAAAGGCAATAAATTATCGTAAGTGATAAACATTTTTGGAACAGCACTCACTGTTGAACCAATAACAAATAATTTTTGTGGAATCGTCTTTTTATCGTTTAATTTTAATTTTTTTAATCGATTTACCAAGCTATCTCGTAGTAATAGTACCACGTGTGGTTTAGTTTAACCTTTTTATATCTGCGGACCACAAAAAAATCAAAAAAAAATTTGCGGACCATCAATATAAGCTTTTAAAAATGGATACTAACTATTTTTTGACTGCAGAATATTTTTGCGGCCCACCAAAAAATCTTCACAGACCACCGGTTAAGAAACATTGGTCTAGTTCAGGGGTGCGGATTTCCCAAAATCACCAGCGTGGGACCTTTTTTTAGGTCTTTTAAGGATTTTGACATCGAAATTACAAAAATTTACAGAATTAGAGAATTGGCCAGAAGGCCGCACCAGAGTAGTCAAAAGGCCGCAGGATCCCCACGCCTGGTCTAGTTAAATATTGATCAGTCGAGTCAATGTCAATTTTTTTTTTTTAATTTAAATTTGATACCCAAGACGGGTGTTTGTGATGTCAATTATTCTCCTCGAGTACATCTCGAGTGACTAACAAAACATATTGTCATCGAGTCTATCTCGTATGATTTTTTGATATCACAGCCAAAATTTTTGGCTGTAATGCAATTTGGCAAAATTTAGAATTATATAAAAAAAAAGATGACTTTTGTTTACAAGAACTTACCTCTGTTAAGCATTTTAATGTGATAATTTCTGTGGGGAGTGTTCGGAGTCTATTTTTGTGAAGGCGCAGCGATTTCAAATGATTTAATTTTCCAATACTGGCCGGCAACTGTTCAATTAAATTCTCGCTCAGAACTAGCATTTGGAGACTCTTCAAAAGACCAACAGAGTCGGGAATGTCCACAATTTTGTTCGCTCCCAGGACCAATATCTGTAGACTGAAAAAAAGTAATGATTATTATTGTGTATGATGTTGTGCCTATGTCTATTTAGTGGAAAAAATAACCAATGTATTCTTTTACATATTTACCAAATTGTATCGGTTGATTTGGCAGTCAAGTTTTGTCTGAACTATTTTTTTTGGTTCTGACTAGTGGTCTGCAACCATTAACTGAATGGTTTACTTATCACAAAAGAGCACAACTTTGCTGAAAAATTTATGTGCTTAATGTAAAATAAAAACTTTTAGGGTGTTCACTGTCAATACTTAGTGGAAAGGCATTATATTAATAAAAACACCTCAGAGTGAGATCTATACGAGCATTACGTGCAGGAGAAAAACAGAAAGCAGCATTTCTCATATTTATATATTGTCAGTATTTGTATATTGTCAATAGTGTTTGATAATTTATATAAAAGAAATATTTGTATATATAAAGATTCTCCGATAAATATTTTAGGATTTGTGAAGATTTCCATCACAGGAAAAGTTTGGCAAAGCTCGTTTTAGTGAATATTTATATCATGTTCAACTTGTGATTCTATTTAATATCGATACAAATATGATATCTCACTGAATTCATATGAAAGTGAAATCAATTCTAAAACGATATTATGCTAATCAGTCAAGAATACATAGAAAAATGTACCCCTTCACTTGATTAAAGAGTTTTAGATACTTTTGTTGTTATTTAATTATTGTTTGCATAATATTATATTATTGAAGTGATATCAATATTAATTCATGCCATTGGTATTGGTAACAGTAGTTTAAAAACGAAAGTTGCCTATGCACAACAGCTTTTTCTAAATAGCGTCTGAGTGAATAGTTTATCTCAGACCATATGTCAAACATTATCTATCCATAATTAGCGACAGGAATAATTATTGATTGTATAATTATGTGAAACAAAGAAATTTTGGTAGATTAGTAGAATTCAATGTCCAAACTGATACATGCGCTAGCTGTTAACCCTGCACAGACGGCACTTTTTTATCAATAAGTTTTTACTTTTTATTTCTTGAACAATTTAATGGTCGCTGACCACTGGTATCTGCAACATAAATAATTTGGGTAGCTAATTGAGCCAGATAATACTACCGCCAAAATAAATAATTATAATTAATCTTAATAAACGAGACAAGAACAATGGAAATTTTACAAGTCTTTAATTTATTATTCAGATTTTTTGGGAGCAAATAATTTGGAAAGATTCGAGCTAAGCCAATTATGCTGCGGAGAATTTGCTGAGAAATCAATACACACGTCAATAGAGAAATAATTCAAAATTGTAAAATTTTTAGTTCATGATACCATTGTACGTCGAAAGGTGTTCTCTTTATTATTCAATAAGGAAATATAAATAATTAAGCAATCAATTCCGTATGGAATCATTTGCATTTTTTTAAAATAAGGAAATGTCATCTGTTGACTATTACATCATGAGATTGTTATTAGTTTAATAGTAAAACGTGTAACTTGTTTGATTTATGAATTAAAGCATTTAACTTTTTCGTTGCCGTAAATAATTAATAGTAATTACCTAGCAGGCCGGCTATAATTTGCGACTATTAATTTAATTAGTTATTGACGAGATAACTCGTATTTGGCCTGTTGAGCACGAAAAAATTCACGAGATATCTCGTATGTGGCAACCATCGAGTTAAGTGTTTATGACATGATTCCTTATAGAACACGTGTTTGTAATTGGTGACCTAACAATTCTTTTCTGCAGTATATTTTATAATTTAAGATTTCGACGGGAGGTGCTTGGTGGAATTTAAATATTAAATTTGAATCGTTCAAATTATGTACATTCACACAGATTTTGATACTAACGATCCGGGTTTCACCCTTCGGCATCTTCAGGCGTTCAAGTGGACGGATGAACTTGAATTGTCACATATTTTGTCAGTTCAAGTTCATCCGTGCACTTGAACGCCTGAAGATGCCAAAAGGCGAAACCCATGTCGTCAGTAACAAAATCTGTGTGAATGTACATAATTTGACCGATTCAAATTTAATAACGAGTAATGCTTATAACGAGCAAATCCAGTTGGTCCCATCTTCCTCGTAATAACCAAGTTCTACTGCATATGCTTATTTCCTGCATTATTATTGAATTTCAGTGTTCATAAATTTGTTTACAGATGAACAAAAATATAAAAATTATAAACGCGTGTAAAAAAAAAGTTAATCAAATAAACATAATCTTAAATGATTTCCTAGAATTCTTTGAATTGCAAAATAAGGTCAACATAATATGACTTGACAATTCATTGATTCTACAAACAAAACCATTAGCTTCCAATCACGTTATTTAATATGTCAACAGGGTGAATATAGCGCCGGACAGTAAATTGATTACAGTGACAAAATTTCTACAAGTCTGCTTGAATGACATGTAGCTCATACTGGTCGCTGATATAAAATAAAACCGTTAAAAAAAATTAAGCGAATCGCGTCAATGATCCACGATAACGGGCATCGGCTGAAAGACAAAATGTTTCTCGAAGTAATCGTGTTTCTTAAATTCTTCTGTAAACGTGACTTGCTTTATTTTAATGATCAAATAATTTTAATACGATTTCTTTCGTGTTGACAGAACATTGCGGCCTTGATAAGAGTTTTCATAATCAGAAGACTTTTTTTAGAATGTAATATTCCAGGCACCGTCAACTTTTCACGATTAGAGAATGCTTTCAAAATTACCTTTCAGAACTAGTTAAAATCGCATTGAAAGGTTTTTTCACATGTCTTCAAGTTAAGGCGGTAATTTACAGTGTCAAAGGGTTTCACTATGATGTTGATATTTCAATTCAAACGCAGAATTGTTGTATTATTTGTATGGGGAATATTTTTAAAACTTCTTCACCACTAAACGTTACTGTTTTTTTATTCCGTGTCTGCCCCCAACGTGGAATATACGGCCTACTAATGAAGGTGTCTCAACATAAGAAGAACCGTAAGTCACTGGTGTTGTTGTTGGTGTCTTTCACATTAAATCGGGAAGCATGGAGCCTAGCTACAATCTCCCTTTCATCTGGGGTTCGTTATATTATAATTATTCTTTTTTTTAAGTGTTATAATATTTTTTTTTTTGGTTTTTTTCTTGTTTTCGGGGCTGTTTCCTATTGTTTTATGTGTTACACAGTTGCTCAGCTTCTTTTATTTGAAGAGAGTAGAGATAGCAGGATAGGGCTAGGACAGGACTAGTGGTTAACTAATTGCTCTCGCCTCGTTATTTTCAGTTTGGAAGGGTGGGTAGAAATTTTTAGACACCAATAAACACCCATACCTTCAAACAGAAATCGATAAATCAAATGAAAAAATGCTGTTCGCACTGGTACTTGACGGTTGACTGCTGCGCCACGGATCCGACAGTTGAATACAATATATAAACACATTCACATATAAAATTTCAGATTAAAAGCATTGTTATTTTAAAGATATTAACCGTTTGAATACCGCGCAAATAAATCATTAATATGTCACAGAGATACTGCGTGTTTTTGAGAATAATAATTTTGCCTAATATACACTCGAATTCGATATTTTAAAAACATATATTGACTCAGTATAGATAGCACTACGCATATTCATCAAAATATTGCTTTTATTCTATTAGAACACCAAGTATTTGATTTTTTAAATGTCTTGGACATCCGTGTTCGCTTGCATATGTTCCGGACACCAGTGTCCGTTTGGTATTCAAGTGGTTAAAAAGTCAAATCTTTTAATTGGTCTACAAGAATTATTTAAATAGACTCAGAAAAAGTTCGTTCTGAATAAAACTGATGCGAATTATTTATTATTCAGCACGTTTTTCAAAACACAGATATATTGTGAAGAAAATTAAAATATTCAATTATGTTTTGAGCCTCTGCTGTATTAAGTGACTTTATTGAACACGTGCATATATTATTTGGAAACATATTTTAAATGAATTTTAAACAATTTGAATAGGATGGCAATTCATCTCTGTAAATTCTGTTCACACGTCTAAAGAGCTACTAACTATGATACAGCGCCGTCTGCAAAGTGTACATGTACAATCATGCCAATTCCTTTGTCACGCTCGAGTTACTGATAAAGTCTCAAAAGGAGACATAAATACTATAATTGAAATTATGCACCTACAGATTCTTCAGTCACCAGTAGGGCTTCCAATTAACCGGACTTTCCAACTAACCGGTTTTCGGTTTATTTCTGGCAATAAAACCGGTTAACCGGTTTAAACCGAAATATAACGTATTTTGATTAGGTAGGTATGCAAAAAATTTTTTTTCTGAATTTTTTAAAAATATTTGTCATAAATGCTCCAATTATAATGAAAAATCGATATTTATCTTATAGATGGAACACAGAAGGCATTTTATATATACAACAATGACAATCAAATCTGGAAAAATATTTTATGATAAAATACGTCAAATAAAAAAATAGAACTTAATAATAAAACTCATCAAAAGAAAGATCTTTAAATAAATGCATTTATTTTTTTAAGCATATCGACTAGATAGGACATCCAATGCTTAGACAAAAATATAGTAGAATACAATAATATTAGCTTATATGTCTCCACTCCCACTTTGAAGCATATAGACTCAAACTATTATTTTTTAACGAGAACTGCTTGTTACTCAGTTGCTCAACCCCCTCTTTTTTCGAAGAGAGAAGAGATTGAAAGTTATGGCTAGAACATGGGTGGCTGATCATTCTCACTACATCATAGTAATTTAAGGGATAGTGGAATAGAATATTAGGCATCACAGACATCCATGCCATAGAAAAGAAATCTATGAACTGATTGCGAAAATCCGCCCGTACTTGCGGACCCAAAGAAACGACGTTATCATGTTCATCATGTGCAGACCATAATACTTAAATTATAATTGAGGATAACAAGCACAATAATAATTATATTTTATGATAACATCAATTATTTATTGAGTATATGTTATTTTCTGAACAATTATTTATTTATACATATAGGTATTATACGATACTAAAATTTTCATTTACGTATCACGTTCAAAATTACTTACATAATATTATATTCAAAAAATCATAGTTCACAGTGTGTTTGTTTATCTATTGCTCAAGAAAATAATTCGTAAAAAAAGAATGCATCGAAAATGTTATATTTCCTCGAAACTACAAATTTGAATTCAAAAATTGTATCAATCAAAAATAGGCACCAAGCAAAGCTGTATTTTAATATTTTTTTTATATTGTTCTAGTTAAGATAGATATTGTGCTATTTACCTGAAAAATATCAATGACTTCTTAATTTCCTATAACCTCATAATCGGTGCGTATAAGCAATTTGTATATTACTGAGAAACTATCAATAATCTCATATTGTTTTATTAAAAAGAAACATTTTTTTCGCATTAAAAATACTTAAGTAAATGTATTAGGATTAAACTCTACTAGGTCATAAAGCATCAATAGGTTTGTCCGTTCTATTGTTGATTATTTAACTTACTTCCTTGACCTTGTAGACTGTAAAATTCTAGCCACATCTGGTATTAATTTAATGACAACTGAGAAAGGATGAGTACCTACTTGGTTTATAAAAAATACTACTGCATCTTTTGTGAACGTTTTGCAAACGGAAGCGTTTGAAGTTGACAAAACCAACCATATAATTGAACAATACAGTAAAAGTGACATGGGACAAAGTTCTTGGAATAATTTTGACCCCCCGTTAGGTAAAACTTTACAATTAACTCTTGGGTATTAGTTTTCACATATTGCATTATGATGCAGAATAAAAGGTTCATACAATAATTTAAAATATCATATTTAAAGCAGCGATTTTTTGCATTGTTGATTTAAAGACAAAATCAAATAAACTTAGAATAATTATAATGCAATAATCATGCAAAGGAAGAATATATCTACTAACAAGCACACAAAAAAATAACAGTAGGTAAGGAGATGTAGATTATTACTCATTATTTAAATTGTATACGTTTTAAAATGGTACATAGTTATATATAGTATCCTTATTAATAGTTTTTTCAAGATTTATACTGATGATTTGTCAAATTTACAATAAAGGTTATTGAGTGACGTGCATGTAAGAATCATTCCGTCTTTTGATAAATAATTGTCAATAATTACGAAAAAAATATTAAACCATTTGAAAAAGTCATTTCTGTTCACAACATGGACAACTTTGAGACATAATTAGATTTTTTATACAATTCATATGCATGTTTATTGTGTTATGTAAATGGTTTCCGCTTTTACGCAGTAAATTCACTGTAAAAGATTTTTCTTTTTGAAAAAAAAATGAAAAATAAGAAAAGAGTATTATTGATAAAACGCGGTTAACCGCGTGAAATAAACCGGTTTTCGGTTTTTTTCAAAACATGCGATAAACCGGTTAACCGGTTTCGGTTTAAACCGGTTTGGAAGCCCTAGTCACCAGCCTAGAATTTGAGACAATTTTTTTTTCATGAAAGCACAAAGTTTTGATTATTTTAAAGCGAGTTTCCTATAATGAGTCCAAATCATTGTTTTCATACTTGTATGTTTATATTATAATGTTTTCCAACACTAAAAATATACACTACAAACCGGGTCCGTGGTTAAGTGGTTAACGCCGTTGGCTTCAGTTGACGCGCTCACTGGTTCAAATACAGATACAGCAAATTCATAAATAGATTTCTGTTTGAATGCATGAATGTCTGTAATGTTTTAAATTCCCTAAAGTAGTCCTATCCTATCCCAATTTTTCCGTCTCTTAGAAAAAGAGAGGATGAACAAAGCAGTTATTGTAGAAAGAATGAAGATGAGAACTATGAATCAATGTGTGAATGTTTCGAAAGAATTCATTTACATCATAAAAAATAATTTTTGCTAGTTTTACGGTGAAAAAACATTTGGACAAAATACTTTTTTTTTTGTTATTACCATATCAACGATGATGACCGGTTGCCCACAGAACCGGTTAAATATGGTTAAATATGTATGAAGAAATTATCTTTTAAGCTAGACATTTACATTAAATTATTATAGAAGTTGTAGGGTTTGCACTGCAGGTATACGATATAATTGTTTCAAATCAAAATTAAATTGGGTAAAATTGTGTCATTTAAACTGTTAAATTTTAAAATAAAAAGTCTTTTAAAGCAGGCTGTGATCTCTCTCGTGAGCCGTACGATAAGAATTACTTAAAAATAGTCAATTTCATGACAATTATCTTGTAGTTTATCCAAACTGGCATGCGTCCGAATTAACGTTTTCCAGATAAATTTTTGTGAGGTCACGAATTCGATCCCAAAATACGCATTCTAATTATGTCTTCAATTACGATAATGAGGAAACAGAATTGCGATTGAGCTAAACTGAATCTGAGAATTAATGTATTTTTTTAACACTTCTAAGAGAGATAATTGAAACTATATTTTTATATAAGTGGACTTCGGATTTAACAAACAAAATCCCGGTAAATTTTGTTTTTTTATTAATTAATTAATTAATTACCCAATGATCAGGACCATTTTCATTCATAGTGAGCATTTAAGATTTCATACATAATATTATATAAATAACTCGGTTCTTATTTATTTTTCATCAGTTGAAATGCGCGTAATAAGTCAAACCGGTCCAGTTTTAGCCGTTGTATAAAATTGTAAATTAGTACCAAAACAGTATTCTACCCATGATTAGCAGGCGATCACAACTGCAACAGTTTTGACAAATGCTGTTCAATGATCTGAGGTGTGTACAACCTAGTGAGCACTAGTACTACCTAGAAAATATATCGTATATCTCAATAAACACATTTACTGCTAATAAAACTAGAAGTAAATTGATGTTGCATTATAGTGCATTAAGAACCGTTTCAAGATAATGAATAATTTTATGCTGACAGCTCAAGAGATGCAATGCTCGACTATTTTAAGACCTGGCAATTGAAACAGATGAGATTAAAGGCCTAGCACAATACGTGCACATAGTATTGTACCTTTCACTACTGGATGTGTTAAAGCCCAACTGCGTTTTATCGTCACATTACTGGCAGAAGTTAAGTAAAAGAATCACAAAGATGAGATTGTCGGTTATCAATTCATTGTCTGGAATAACTTGAGTTTGGCAAAAACAGTAATCTTTCATAGGAAATGATTGAATGATGGAAATGCAGATTCAAAGGTAATCAGGTAGTAATCGCCAGTGGCGGTCAGTCAATGTGGCATTGAATCAATGCACCTCTTGTATATGTATATGCAGGGTCGGTTATATTACATGAAATAATATTCAAACATAGTATTTATACCATTCACTCATTTTACATTCTTCATGTATTTTACTGTCTATAATAAATATTTTAGAACATTTTATTTTAGACAATAAAGATTCTGAAAGCTCAAATTATTCATTAGCAAGCTTTACACTGAGGCGCAATTATGCATGATTAGGTGGCTTGTGTTCCTTATGCATAGTAGGCATAAGGAGCACACGTCAGGTAATCTTAGGTGACTTGCAAGCTTTTATTTAAAGAAATATACGTTTCGTAATTGAATTAAAAATAGAAAATACGCAGAATAACTAGTTATTTGTTTTATTTATGCGAACAAAAATGATTTAAAATAAAAATGTAAATGGAAAGGTTAAATAGAACTGAATTTGTTATTAATGTTAAAATATTATTGACATTTGACAATATATAATATCATGTTTTATTTTGCAGAATTTGTGTTATTTTATCCACTTTCTGTGAAATTTTGCAAGCTTTACAAACTGGTCGTAACTCCTCTAATATTATTATTTACAAATTATAGCACGCAAAGACGTAGGTATGTAGCGTGTAAAATATAATTGATAATGAAATATCAGTCGGGAAAAATTGTTTACTTTTCAATCTGAGACAATTCTGCGAACAATATCTGATGTATTATGTCGAAGCAAGAATAACAAATGATATTTGTTTGTGTTATGATCTGTGTAGATGTTTAAGAAGGAACACCCATTTGTCGATCTCCATTATTGGATAACAGTAGATCAGACATGCACAACCTTTTTCTTTTAGCTGGCCGCATAAAAACAAATTATGATGAGTTCAGGCCGTAAGGAAAAAATAAATTTAAGGTACACACAATCCTCTCTTACTTGAGTGACAGTTGTGAAAAAAAAACCATGTAAAAAGATTAAGTGAATACAGATAAATGAATGATAGATGTTATTTCGAAATTGTGAAGAAAATAAACCGTGCGAAAAGAAGATTATGAGGATTAAAATGTTTTATTTTGAAATATTTAGATATACATGTTTTATTTATATGTAATTCAAAAGTTAATGCGATCTTTGTCATTGTTAATTTTAAACTAAAATTTGACTTAATATTTATTAAGCCGCACAATCAAATCCAAATTTTCATCAGTAAGCCTATTTCTATGAACCGATGTATTCTCCTTCATTAAGGAAAAAGCTTGCTCACATTCATTATATTAAATGTTTTACTTGAAAAAAATATTTATTATATTTTAATTTTGAGAAAAAACATTTGAGAGCTGCCAAAAAATTCAAAAAGGCCACAAGTTAAGGATCACTGCGGTAGATGATGGAGGAAAATTTATTATATTTCATGCGTCTAATCTACGTGTCACGGATGTCTGCGATTTCTCAAATTCCCTCCCACCAATCTCATTCTAAATACGGGGCATTGCAAGACAGATCACATTTGCCCGGTCAACATCGTCCTCTTTGGTCATATTTTTTGTGAGTTCTAATACCAGCTTGGACACTTTGAAAAATTGATTTATGAATTTCCCTTCGAAGTTATATCCATACTGAAGTTATATGTCTGTGGTGTTGACATTTCCATCCCACCTATGTTATCCTAAAAACTAACTACTAGTACTGCCTTAACCCCATCTTTCTATCCTAACTCTCTCTGAAAGAAAGAGAGGTCGAGCAACTGAATAATAAGAAGTTCTCATGGAAAACTCTTCTGATTAGATACCTCCATTAGGAGTTCATATGCTCCACATTGAGAGCAGACATGTCAAAAAAAAAAATCTCACAACCGGGTCTATAGAATGTTACCACATCCCTGTCATTTGCCTGAATAATTGTGAGTATACTGCAAATTAGAGCCAGTGCTCCACTTTCAACGATGGCATAACACTCCACTCGTTATTTAGGGTCTAGAATCTAGGCATATTTTTCAAAAATATGTCTACACAAATCGTGCTATTAGTCATATCTTTCGTGAGCCAAAAATGAAATTCATTATCTCATTATATTTCATAAATTACTTCATTACATTAATTCCAATATAAAAAGTGATACAAAAACTGACTTAATCTTTTACAGCTGCATTGCAGGCGACCACTTAGGCAGTCATATTGAAACTTTTCACAGTCTAATTCCTAAATGTCAAAAGAAAGCATTAAAATAATTTGTGGTAAATTATGCAAATATATGTTGTTTATAAAAGATTCAATATTGCATAGGTGTGGAATCTATTTAATAAAATTTGTTTGATATATTTTGTTTTACTAAAAATATATATGTGTACTAGCTGACCCGGCATGCGTTGCAATGCCACTCAAAGAAAGAGTTTGTGTTTTAATTCTGTTTATTGAAGTGCTTTTGGATATATTTTGTTTTTTTGTCTGGTGCGTATATGAATAGATCTGAAGGTTTTTCAACGCGTGAGCAGGCCAGATATAGCTGTCCATGTGAGAAGTATGGATTTTAAAAATTTAGTCCACACACTTGTAGCGATTGTCCCTGTGCTTTGTTGATGGTCATTGCAAATGCAACTCGCACCGGAAACAGCAAACATTTGAATTTGAATGGCCTATCTGTCGGAATTATTGGGATGCTTGGCAGCGGTACATTGTATTCTTTAAATTTTCCATTTAAAATTGTAACTTAGATGATATTGATCATTACTTTTTAACTGAAAGTCTGGTACCGTTGCAAAGTCGTGATGGATTTATATTTCGGAGAAGAATGATAGGTACGCCAATTTTCAGTGTTAAAACGTGCGGTGACATGCCTCGCAAATCAAGTGAGTTTAAGAATTCATTTGGATAATTGACAACTTCGTCTTGATCAATTTATAGTATCAATGGACTTATACGTTGTTTCTTTGCCTGGTATTTCGTTTTGAATCCTGAAGTTGATGGCATTATCATCGTTGTTTTTGACTGCTAATATAACACGTTCACTGAGCCACTGATGATTTTTGAAATTCTGTGCGATATTTGGGAAAACTTTGTGAATCAATTCGCTTATGGTTCCTGTAATTTTACAGAAGCTTGGTGGCAATGTGATC